>CAIGRB010012328.1:92523-107141 GCA_903798255.1 Fraxinus quadrangulata
GCAGAGTTTTGACAGTTTTCCACCTATAAATACCAACTCACTTTGCATTCAATTTTAACCTATCTTAGAGCAATAAGTGAGCATTTATTGAGATAAATCTTTGATCTTTATTATTTATTCATCCTTATAAATTGATTTATAATTGAAAAACTTTTGATCATTCTAAAATTAGAAAATCCAACAATTGAGCCATATCTATTGCCATCTATCGAAGTGTTTACCTTCTTCTTTTCTGGTTCTCAACTTTGAATCTATTATTTATTAAGAAGATAAGATTTCACTTGTAAGCTCATTTTGAATTGAGGGTCGTGTTGAGGTCCCGGAAAGCTCAATGTTGTAAAATGATCAGTGCTCTTTGGTTGTAAGTCACCGGAAGTGTTGTAAAGGGTTGGATTGAACCATAAGTCAATCAACATAGTGAAAAAGGTCTTGATTGTGCCGGAGAGCTTAGTAACGAGGGACGTAAATCATTGTATTGAATCGAACCTCCATAACATATCATTTGCACTTTCTATCCCCTTTTTCTCAATGCATTTACTTCGCGCAACTTTACATTGTTCCATTTACGTGTTTACTTATGTTTAGATTATTCTCTATCATTTGCGTGTTCACTATATTAAAATCTTGAGTGATTAACAAAAAAGTTTTAATAATCAATTCACCCCCTCTTGGTTAGCCAATCTTAGGCTTTCAAATGGCATAGATGATCGGAAATATTCCTTTTACTAGACAAGTTTAGGTGAAGAAAAGTGATCTCAAAAATTGTGAAATAGATCATGGTGCTCTTAAAGGTAAGAACATTTGTATAAGGTATTTTTGGTGCATGCTCGTATTTTATCATTATGTGACATTGATTTTTGCATGCATCATATTTGTTTATTTGTTTTCGAGGTAGAAAACTCATGCATATGTTCTATTTTTATTGTGTTTGCCATTTTTTTGTGTGCTTGATGCATTCATGCTTTAAAATAAAAACAAAAAAATTGGAAAATTGAAAAAAAAATGATGAAATTTTTATTTTAATGCATATATGACATTCTTAAACTTGCATGTTGTGATCTTGTATGGACATAATTGATAAGATGTAGCATAGTTTCCATTACTTGGGTTGATATGGAGTAATTAGTATAGATGTTTTCATGTACCATCTGCACTGCACACACTATAATCTTGTTAATGAGACTCTACCGCTTGTGTGAGATTTGGGATGGCATTCACATGTTAGTGAGGTGACTTTGAACATGAATTGACCTTATTTATTAGACATAAGCTCATATTTATCCCTTGTTATAAAAAGTTAAATATCTTATATTCTTTTTCGAAGCCAATTTGACTTGAGTGATTAAGCTTGCGGGATTTCTCATAACCTGGTGTTTATGATCAACTAACTTGGGTTAACCGACCTAAAGCTCGCTACATGGGTCATTTTGTTCCCTTAATGGAAAAGAGTCTGCACTTAATATGTGAAAAATAATTATGAGCTTCAAATATTGAAGAAGAAAAAATTTGGAAAATAAAAATGCAAAAAGTCAGGGAGAGAAAAGAAAATATTAACACCAAATAAGCTTTTATTTAAAGGTCTTAATGTGCTTTAAATGATTTGACTTTCATAAGTAGATGAATACACTTATTGACAGTGATGTTTAGCACGTCATTTCTCACAAAATTAAGGTTTGGATTCCTATTTACAGATGATTAGTGACACTTTACACACATGGATCACTTATACAATTTACTCCATGTTAACTTGAACTGAGTATGCGGGAAGGTTTACTGTATATTGATTATATCTATGCATGCTAACGACTGCATTTTTAAGTGATTATATGTTAAAGTTTTTTTTCCTTCGTCATTTGTGACAAAAAGGGAGGAGAGAGTATTTACAAAAATATTATACAAAGGGGGAGAGTTTTTAGGTCGAGGGATCATTGGGAAGAGACATAGATACAATTTGCTTATTGCATAAAGACATTGAGAGTTCGCAGTAAGGGGAGAAATGTTCATTGCATCTGCGTTGCATATCATATGTATATCTGTTTGAGTTTTTGATGTTTTGTGATGTTAATATTTCAGTTGGTATTTTGATTGACATTAATGTCACATCTCAAGCTAACATGCCTATTTGTATTCATGAGTTTTTTTGATTTCTTGTATCACGTGCTTTTACACTGGGTATTGAGTTTTGATTTCTGGAAACAGCTATACCAAGGAATATAAGAAGTAGAAGACCTCGAGTAGCTTGGGTAGTATAGATCATTGACTTTATTTGTATGGTTTTGTCACAAAATCCCAAAGGAGTAGATCGTTAGGTCCAATGTTGTAATTGGCATGTTTGTGAACAAAATGGTCGTAATTGAACACTTGTAAAAAGTCAAGGACTTGGATATAATTTTGTATAGATGAGTTAGTTAGGGTTACGGGTTGAAAACAAGGAAAGTGCGGCATCGAAATTTCACTAGACTGTCGCCAACATTTGGCTCGAGCGGTAGAAACAGAACCTTCTTCCCCCGCCTATCACCTTGCTGTCGCTCGAGCGACAGACTCTCTCGCTCGAGTGACACATTTATATGGCCAGACTTAATTCGCGATTCTGAAGAGTTTTACATGGCCCATAATACCAAAATGTCCCCAACTATAAATATAGAAGTTTGTGACGAATTTAAGGTGGTTGCTTCGTTGTGCTTTCATTGCATAACATATTCATATCATCTTTTGAGAGATCCAAGAACACAATTCACAGATTGATTCATCCTTATCATTTTTTAGATCCAGCAACCATGTTTTGGGAAAAAATCAAGGTTCGTGAACCCAAAACGTCTGGCTTCCTTAACACTTTGAAGAACGTACTTTCTTAGTTGGACTTCAGAAATTTCTGGAGGTTGAGAGATGTCAGACTACAAGCATTGGAAGAAGAACTAGAATAGGTAATTCTTAGATATCCACTTGGAAAAGATAATTGAAGAAGATCGAGAGTCTGAAATTTACAGCTGATCTTAGAAGTTATAGGAGATAGATCGGGAGATCTAGCAGATTGGTTAGATAGTATCTACAGTAGCAGATCATGAGTTTGGAGGAACAGCAGATCTTGGAGATTACAGGAATTACAACAGCGGGAACTAGTGGAATTTGCTAGGCTGGAAATGGACTGTAATCTATATTGTCTATAGTAGAGGTAGGCTTGGTTCCAGAGTTTTTACCCAGTTGGATTTTTTCGTCATCAATATTGGTGTTCTTTATTGCTTTCTATATTACAAATTGTGGAAATTCAACTTATGATAATTGGACTATTTGTTTAACTATCTAGAAACAATTAAAAGTGACTTGTTATTTGTTAATTGTATAATTCTACACATAAGGTCAAACTTAGTAAACTACACGTTTTTCAATTGATATTTTAAAACATGTGATTAAAATTAATTATTGACTTTAACATAGATTTTTATTAGCCCCCTATTTGAGCCACATTATTTTTTCTATTCTCATTCTTCTACTCATTTTAAACCGCACATTCTTCAATAACATAATATTTTTGATCACATCAATAATTTTTCCTTTTTTTTCAACCACATATTCCTTATCACATAAAAATGCATTATTGACTACAAAATGTGTACCATATAGGGGCTTAATATTTTTTGCTAAACTAAATATGGGCTAAGTTTAAGTTGTAATATTAAAAGAAAATTATATACATTATAACATAATTTAACACAGAGTATAAGTTACCATTATTTTAATATTTTTTAAATAAAATGTAATACGATTAAAAAGATAGTATAAGTTAAAATCATTGTAAAAAGATTATATATAATGTGCACGAAAAGTTTTATGTTTAAAATATAGAAATTGTTAGAAAATGATTTTTGGTAAAATAAAGGGGTACTAAGCCCATAACATTCATACATTTTACTATGGGGTACTTACACAAATATCCTATATTTTGGGACAATTTTGAAAAAGCATGATAAACTTGGATTAAGTGGTAATTAAGTAAAAATACGCTCAAACATAGAAGATTACGGCATCAACATAAACCAGCCTCCAAATTGAAAACAAAAGGGAAAATTGGAAGTAGAAAGATGAAATCATCCACAAATTCGTTCATTATTCAAAGTTTTGGAAAAAATCAAGGTTATTTCAATATTAAAAGCTTAGGAAAAAATTGAAATTGTCAATTACAGGTTTTTGATTTTATTTTTATTTTGACTCCTTGTTCAATTAGTTCCCCAATTTTGTCATTTGAATATTGTTTAGTATTCTCTTTACATAGATTATGAAAATAACAAATGTGATTATCAATTTTTAGCTAAATAATATTCGCTTACGATTTCACTATCTATCTCACTTTTATTTGGATTTCATGATTAGATTTAGTTTAAATATTATAGTGTAAATAATTAACATTTATAATGTTTCTTTTTGATGATTTTGTTATTGTGTTTGGAAATATGTTTGAAAATAACATTATTGAATTTTAGAGGAAATGGATTGTATCAATACATATGAAAAAATAGATTTGAATTAGTTAAATCACTTATGTATGTAAGGTATTTGACAAAAGGAGAATGTGAATTCTGCCACTTTTCTATGAAAAATGACATTCTGTCACTTTTCTTAAAAAAAGCCACAATATATCCTTGAAGCAATTAACTAGATGCATATGTGTGCATTTTTTGAAATTTGAACATACCAATTCAAGCATCATTTTATGGTAATACATATGAAAAATAAATCATTATGCGTCCAAAGTATTTTGACAAAAGGAGAATGTGAATTCTGTCACTTTTATATGAAAAAGTCACAGTATCTAATTGGAATAATTAACTAGATGCATGCATGTGTGTTTGGAAATTTGAATGCACGAATTCAAGCCCTATTTTATGTTAATACATATGAAAAAGAAAACTTTGAATCAATTACATTCATGCATGCAAGGTGTTTGCTCAATGGTACACTTTTATATGAATTTTCTCAAAAAAAGTTATGGTGTCTTATTAACTAGATGCATATTACTTAAAGAAAAAACTCTCACACAATTTCTTTGTAATCTTATTATAGATATAGATAAAATTAATGTCGTCATTTGTTATGGAAGCAAATTGACACAAAATAATGAATGTACAAGTGAGAAAATGATTGAAATTGTTGTACCAATGGATTGCACGTACAACAACGTTGAGTGCATGATATTTTCTGTGATGAAACTAAGTGTATCAACACCAAAAATAAAAATACAACATAGAGCGAAGAAAAACCTACATTTAATGGAGATTTCAGATGATATTTCTCTAATATTTTATTTGGAGCTCAAGATGAATGATAAAGATCTTGCAAGCTTTCAATTGTGCGTGGATGTGACAATGGTATCAAAAAGTCACGAAACTGAATTTGTTAATAATATACAACGTTTGGAGACTACTGATTTTGAAAAAAAAATGATATGATGCAACATCAGTTTTGTGATGCTGTAACTGATAATTCTGTTACATCAATTCAGAAATTACCTAGTATGGAAGAAATTGTTGTTGATGTCTATAATAGTATATCAAGATTGAAGAAACGACGAATGAAGGATGAGGTGATATCATTTCAATAGTCACTTTGGATGGAATTTCAAAAGATAAAGTGTTCAGAAATAAGATATTGGTTAAGAGAAGTATTTCGATATATGCGATACACAATAACTTTCAATTCAAGGTAAGTAAGTCGGACAAGAGAGAATATGTGTTGAAGTGCATTGATGATAAGTAAATGATCATATATGTTCAAATAACCTCATTTTAGAAGATCATCGTCAAGCAATCAGCTCAATAGTAGGAAATTCATCATATACAAGTATATCGCAACAAAAACAACATACACTCCTACAGACATTATAAGTGACATGATGAATACATATGGTGTGTCGATGAGTTATGAGAAAGTTTGGAGATCTAAAGAGAAAGCATTGGAATTAGTGAGAGGAGGTCCCACAGATTCATATGAAAAGCTTCTGAAATACTTGTATATGGTAGAACAAACAAATCCCAGATCAGTTACAAAAATAGAGACATATGAGGACAACAAATTCAAGTACTTTTTCATGGCATTAGGAGCATCTATTCAAGGATGGAAGTATTGTAGACCAGTTATAGTAATAGATGCTACATTCTTAAAAGGCAACTATGGTAGAATACTTTTCACTGCATGTACGCAAGATGCCAACAACAATATCTTCATATTAGCATTTAGAATTGGTGATTTAGAAACTAATGATTCATGTGAGTGGTTCTTAATTATGTTAAAAGAAGCTTATGGTGAGCGAGAAGGATTGTATATAATCTCATATGGACATGTAAGCATAAAAAATGCAATTTGCAAAGTGTATGAGAATGAAATGCATGGTCTATATTCCTATAACTTGTTAAAGAACTTAGAGTTGTCTTTTGGTAGGAAGAAAAATGGAAAGAATATTGTAGAACATTTCAATATGGCTGTAAGAGCATATTCTAAGAATGATTTTGACTTTCATATGAAACAACTTGATGAAATCAATGCGAGGATTCGATCACATTTGGTATGTTATCATTGTTAACTTCTACAATAACTGATATCACTTTTTTAAACAAAGAGTAATAGAATGTCCCTTTTTTTGTTAAAAGTAACATGATATCTCACTTTCTGTTTAAAAAGTTCGTAAGTGTTGATAAAACAAAAAATCGCATTCCGTCACTTTTTTGTTAAAAGTGAGTTTAAAAAGTGACAGATAGTCACTTTTTCTATTTTCACTTAGTAAATATTAATATTTTGAATATTCTTTGTATAGAAAGATATTGGTAATGAGAAATGGTCAAGAGCTTACATGACAAACAACAGATTTTCTACAATGACTTCAAATATAGTTGAATCAATAAATTAGGTAACAAAAGCAACAAAAAGTTGTCCATACAGCCTTTATTGAAATCGTTAAGATACTTGTTACAACAATGGTTTGTGAAGCATATAAATGGTGCATGGGCAACCTTCACACACTTGCCAACAAACAAGAGAAAAAATTGAGAGAAATGTCTATCGAATCAAAGAAAATGAAGGTAAAAAGCTATAAACCTACTGTTTTGTTGTTATTGTATGTCGAAATTTCTATTATAACATGATTTGCAACCTCTATTCATATTAAATTTTCACTTTCAATATTCCTTTAATATAAAATAGTGACAAATTTATTGATAGAGTATTTTGTTGTATTATTCACATAAGTATCAACTTCAAGTTCAATATTGTACCAAATTAATGATGGTTGTACCCCATATTTGTTGAATATGGAAGAAAGAACATGCACATGCAACCAATTTCAAGTGGACAAGATTCTGTGTGCACACACACTTGCGGTTATTACAAAAATAAAGAAAGATTCATATTCATATTGTTCGGTATATTATACAACAGATACGTATATTCAAACCTATAGTGGAATAATTTTTCCACTTGGAGATCACAATGACTGGAATGTACTGGATAAGGTAAAAGCAAGAGTAGTCTTGGCTCCTAATAAAAAATGAAAATCCGAAAAACCTAAATAAAAAAGGATACCATCAAAACGAGAGAAAATCCAAAGTGCAAAATGTGGAAGATGTGGGAATAATGGCCACAATCGTTGATCGTGTCAAAATTCGACAAATGTGAAAAAGAAACCACAAAAGAAATGGAAGTTGGAAGACATATGAAACCAGATTATTTGATAATTTTTGTTTTAGAATGTTTTTCAATTCAAATATTCTAACCAAAATGTCAATTCTGAAGTTTATTTTGTATGTGACTTCGCTAAAAAAAAGTGACATTGGATTTTGATGGAGATGAATTTCTTAAAAATGGTTTGTTATTTGTATGTTTATGTAACAATGGATAGCATACTTCATTGACATTGGATCCACAACTAGAAGTATTGNATGACTTCAAATATAGTTGAATCAATAAATTAGGTAACAAAAGCAACAAAAAGTTGTCCATACAGCCTTTATTGAAATCGTTAAGATACTTGTTACAACAATGGTTTGTGAAGCATATAAATGGTGCATGGGCAACCTTCACACACTTGCCAACAAACAAGAGAAAAAATTGAGAGAAATGTCTATCGAATCAAAGAAAATGAAGGTAAAAAGCTATAAACCTACTGTTTTGTTGTTATTGTATGTCGAAATTTCTATTATAACATGATTTGCAACCTCTATTCATATTAAATTTTCACTTTCAATATTCCTTTAATATAAAATAGTGACAAATTTATTGATAGAGTATTTTGTTGTATTATTCACATAAGTATCAACTTCAAGTTCAATATTGTACCAAATTAATGATGGTTGTACCCCATATTTGTTGAATATGGAAGAAAGAACATGCACATGCAACCAATTTCAAGTGGACAAGATTCTGTGTGCACACACACTTGCGGTTATTACAAAAATAAAGAAAGATTCATATTCATATTGTTCGGTATATTATACAACAGATACGTATATTCAAACCTATAGTGGAATAATTTTTCCACTTGGAGATCACAATGACTGGAATGTACTGGATAAGGTAAAAGCAAGAGTAGTCTTGGCTCCTAATAAAAAATGAAAATCCGAAAAACCTAAATAAAAAAGGATACCATCAAAACGAGAGAAAATCCAAAGTGCAAAATGTGGAAGATGTGGGAATAATGGCCACAATCGTTGATCGTGTCAAAATTCGACAAATGTGAAAAAGAAACCACAAAAGAAATGGAAGTTGGAAGACATATGAAACCAGATTATTTGATAATTTTTGTTTTAGAATGTTTTTCAATTCAAATATTCTAACCAAAATGTCAATTCTGAAGTTTATTTTGTATGTGACTTCGCTAAAAAAAAGTGACATTGGATTTTGATGGAGATGAATTTCTTAAAAATGGTTTGTTATTTGTATGTTTATGTAACAATGGATAGCATACTTCATTGACATTGGATCCACAACTAGAAGTATTGTTACTTAATAAATCGATCAGGTTCCAACATCCTCTGCTCAGCCTTTCAGCATGAACACAAAATATCAAACTACCACAACCAGAGACATAATGTCACTTTTTAAAAAAAAAAAAAAATAGTGTGACACGGTATCACTTTTTTGTTAAAAAAGTGACATATACACTTTTTTGACATGTTAAAAGCTAGCATGTTAAAAACTACAAACATGTTATAGTTAGGTAACATATTGAAATTCTTTGGATAACTGGTTATGCCATGCCTTGCTATACCAGATGATATAGTGTACTTTGACCTTGGAGTAGTAGGATAGGTTCGACCTCGATTATGCCAAGTGATATACAAGTGACTAATATGTTAAAAAAAAGTGACAATGTCATCATTTTAAATGTCACTTTTTAATAAAAGTGACATTATGTCACTTTTTGTTCTATAAGCTACTAGCATGTTAGATACTAATACTAATATTGATCAGCTAATCACCAACTTCCCTGATCCATTGATATTGCAATGAAAACATGTCCAAAACTTCAAAAATTAACAAATGAAGTTGTCCTGCCACTATTAACATTGTCACTTTTTTGTCCAATCAGTCATTACATACATCAACTACCAACCAATTTATGTACATCCACAAAATATTCTAACTAAATCAGACATTACATAACAAGACATGTCCACTTCTTCAAAATCACCTTCTTCATCTTCAAAAACAGTCTCCTTTTGACACACATTCATTATCTGTATCATAACCATCATCTTGCTTCTTATTTCCATAATCATATAATTAAGCTGCCAAGTTTCTTCTAACTTGTGGAATGTTAAATGTTTTTGGCATTTCATTTAAATTTTCGTTAATGAAATACTGGACGTACTTAATTACATATATTCCACAATCTCCACTGCATGCAAAAAAAGAAAAAGAATTTAGACAATTACACACTTGAATGTCAAATGAAAAAAAAAAACATCTTTAGAAAGCAATCTAACATGTTATTCTGATGTGGAAGTTTTGGAACCATTTTTACAACCAATGGTTTCAAAGCATCTTCTTCCGAAATGCATTTTCCCTCAAAGAAGCCAGTATGAAAAAGAAGATGGGGAATTATATCAGAAAATGATTTAACAGTCTCAATTACTAAAGCTTTCCTCACAATCTTGTCATACGAATTATATACATTAAGGCACATATATTGGATGTCAAAATGACAGAGAATCCAATAGGTTGAATTTGACATTCGAATTGCATAAGCACATGGTCAACAAGTCTCCAATTTGTATTACATGGCATATACAACCCAATAGCATATGAAAGAAGAGAAGTCTGTTTTTTTAGAGCAGAATTGTCTTGGCAAAATTCAACATACAACCCTATACTTTGGCTATCAAATGGAAAGTCTGAGGTTGTAGCCTTTATACTTATATCCTCTCCATGTCTTATCATCTTCCTCAAGTAATAGAAACACACATCGATATGCTACACGAAAAGGGAAAAATTACAAAATCAACAATTGTACTAAAAATTATATAATCTTAAAACACAAACAAACAAAATAAATTACCTTGTCTTCAAGACATTCGTTCGGAATAAACAATTCGTACCACCACTGTTTCGTAGAGATAACAATATCACCAAAGTAGAAGCAATGATTGATAATAGAATTTTCATCATTGAAATGTTTATGCCTACATCACATATATAATACAAAAAGTCACATGAAATGTCACTTTACTTGAAAAAATTCACAAACAAGAAATATTGGTAGCAAATTACTTATTTTTTTTTATCAATTCCTTCATGAACCAAAGCTCAAAAGTATCAACATCATTTCCCATCGGAGGACCCAAACCAACTCGGAATGCAAAAGTGTCTTTTACAATATGTTTATTAGTCCCCAATGTAGAATCATATTCATTTATCCAAGGGGACTGAAGAAGCGCTGCAGGTTTCTTTTGTCTCTTCAATGGCATGTTTGGGGTTACGTCATCATCAATATCAATAGTTTCAAAAAAATTCTCTTCCATTCCAGTTTCAGCTTCAATCGCAACCATGACTTTTTCAACCTTTTCTCAGACTTCATCTTTCAATTCAAATTCGTTCTTAGGCACTTCAAATCTGCCTTCATTAGTTGGTGATGCAACACGCTGGAACATGAACAATAACAAAAATACAAATGTCAAATTATATTAATGTAAAAATAGACATAAGTCATGAGAAAAAAATATAATAAAATGAAAACAGAAGTACTCGATTTTTTGCTAAACTAAGAGCAACAATATCAGCAACTTTTAACCAATCATCTTTATGAAATTCTATTTCATCATTCAAATTCATTTTAAGTACCTTATCACGTTCTTCAATTCTCTTGTTACCTTTTTCCACTATCTTGTCACTTTTTCAACTGTCTTGTCACTTTTTCTAACAGGCACAATTGTACGAAAATATATTTCGAATAAAATTCACCGCAAGTGTATGGTTCGTAACAAGTAATAAAGTGGAATTGAGAATTCCGGATATCGTTCCTATAGGGATTGAATTAATTTGATTTTAATTACCAAGACCTTAACCGAATCTATGGAATCTAAGATGATTGTAGAGATTTGTAACTAAACTAGAATTATGTATGCAATTTAACTAATTTCTACCAACTAAATGCAATTAAATGTTCGAATGCAAATTGAATGTTTCTTATGAATGACAAATGAGTACTAGGATCACGAATCCCCATGCAATGTTTGCTTTTAGATCTAGTTCTACAATATCGACAACATGTTTTATAATTTGAAGAATCATTGATCCTAACCTAGCCAACAATATCTCTTGAGAATTATTGGACATATTCATGCAAACCACCCAACTATATCTCTATGATGAATGTAAATTCACAAAAATGCATGTAGTTTTATGATCACTTAAAGATTCACGCAAAGCATAGGGGTATATCTATATCCCCTATCAGACCCTACGATGATTAATACCTAATCAAATATATTCTCATTCTCTTGAATGCATGAAATAGATCACTACACTCACACAATCACATGCATAATAATTGTGGAAACAATAAGTGAATAAAAATAATACAAACCTCAAAACATGTCTTGATTATCAAATATTGCAAAACTAGAATAAAAAATTTACATAACAAGATTCATCGATCTCTTAGCACAAGAATAACTAGCCTAACATGGAGAAAAGAATAAAATACAGAAATAATGTAAGAGAAGACATCACCAAATAACAATTATGCTTGAAAACCCGAAAATCTTGATGTTCTTCTTTGAAATCCTTGCCTTAAAAGCTTCTTCCCGGTGTATTATAAGGTTCTTCTATCTCATATGAAGTCTCCCCCTCATTCCGGATTTTTTTGGCTTTTATATTTGACCTAGATTTGTTTCCTAACGTGGTTGAACAAGAAAAGGAAACCAGAAAATTTGCGCCAGAAAACAACCATGCGGTCCCATGGTTATATTCCATGCGACTGCATGGTTAAATCGGCCTAAATTTCCCTGCTCCCTTGTGTGCGACCGCATGGAGGTTTCTATCATGCGGCAGCATGGTAGAGTCAAACTTCCATAAGGTTCGTTTTAGTCCTCGAATATCAATTTCTCTCTCTTTTGACCTCTTTTCTTCATTTTCCTTCTTCTAACATCCCGTACACTCATCAAATTAGAGCTTAGTTTGTTTAAAATCTTGATTTATGCTCCGAGCAACCTTTTGGCTATTTGTAATCTAGTCCCTGATCTTTGGTTTCCCTTCCTTTTGGTCACTTTTCTCCATTTTTCTTCCACTTTCCACCACAATCATCATTATTGCCTTGCAAACACAAATTACACCAATTAAGGTATATTCCTCATATTAAACTTCAATTATCCATGTTTGTGAACCGAAATAAAAGTTTAAAAAACGCCCTTATCAGGCACCTGAACACCGTTTTCCCTACCGCTCATTTCAAACTCTATGTCCAAAGCAAAGGTAGGAAAGTCATTAAACACCTTATCTATTTCATCATGTAAGCATTTCACACCATCCTACAAAAAAAGTCACAAAGATACTTAAAAGTGACAATAAGTTAAAAAAGTGACAAAAAGTCACCAATACAAATTTTAAACTCGGAAACTCTTATATACCTTCATTGGTTCTTCATTGACAACTAACATCTTATCTACTTTGCGTTCCAGATTTTGTAGACACTCCATTAATTCTTCATTCGTTTTAATCATTTCTTCAACATCTTTTAGACAGTCCTCCATTGGGTTTGATTGAATTTTAATTTCGAGATCTGCAATACGTTTTAAAATTAGATCATTTGATTGAACAACTTTCAGTTCAACCTCAGACAAGCGTCTCAAAAGTTCTTCATTCGATTGCTGGATTCGCTGAAAAGAACACAAAGTAATAAGAAGCAAGAAATTGAAATGACAGAAATAGTAAACAGAAAAAATGCCCACAAACCTCGTCAATCTTCGCTTTGTTTTTCTTTTCTACAGAAATTTCGGCTCGATCAACAGATTTTTCTTTTCCTCCATCTAATAATTTTTTTAGTTGAACAATGAGATGCTCAAAATCATCATTATCTTGGTCAATCCCCAAACTTTCAACAAATAAACTAGTTGAATATTCTTCTTCTTTCTCTGCCTTAAGAAGCACAATTTGATTTACTTCCAACTGAAAAATACATAATCATATAAATAATAGAAAAAACTAAAGACATAAAATAAATAATAAAAGGGTACAAAACTTACTTTAATCAAATAAAAAAATACTCTTTCTTAACCCCACGGATGTCACATGTTGATTACAACTTCAACTCAATATTTGAGGACGCTGAGGTTTATGCTTAATGCGGTAATTCTTCTAAGCAATAGCATGGATAGTTTCATAAATCCATATTTGAAAAGCAACTAGGAATCCATTCAACCTATACTCCAAAAACTTCTTTTCCATAAAAATATTCTTTATTCTCTGATGAAATGCACACTTTAGGGATGATAGAGTCATACTAAAAACTTCTATACCCCATGGAAAAGAATTTAACTCCTCAGACTACACAAGATAAAAAAATGAGTCATCAACTACCCTATGATACGATGTACCAAAAAGGAAGGATGTAATCATATAAACTATGCTTATATCTTTATCTAAAGTATTAGCAAGCAAATTTAAAAACACTTCTTGGACATCTTTTGTTGAAATGCTTTGGTAATATTTGAAGTACAGATCTTTCAAACGACTATTCTTTCTATATCAAGTAAAGTCACCATTTCCAGTACATTTTAGCCCCGATATCAAACAAAATTCCTCAACTGAAAATCTCACAAGCTTGTCACATATATTGAACCACATTTCATTTGAATTAGGCTGCTTAACTTGTCCAAGCAATAACTGGTGTATCAATTGTGGTTGCAATACTATCTCCTTCAAATCAATGAAGACACCAAAGCATACATTCTTAAACAAAGTCATTTAATATAAATGAATATTTCATTTAGTTCAGTTATCACCTCATATAGAGATAATAATGTCACTTTTCATTTAAATCAACACGATTGAGGAATTAACAAATAACAATACTACAAAAGGAAAAAGATACGGTTAGGAAAATATGTTTGTAACATACATGCCTTACGAAAGTC
>CAIGRB010012342.1:1905-17981 GCA_903798255.1 Fraxinus quadrangulata
CTCTTTTCCAGACCCTAGAACTCCAATTCCTCAAGCTTGAACCCAAAAACAACCACAGCCTCATGTTCATAATGTTGAACCTCAATTGTTCAGCTTTGTACTCTCTCCCTCAGAATCTCACATGAGTCATCACACTCCCCTCTCTCTAGAATGCTGATTTCGAGGTATATATTTTTCACCGTTTTCAAATTTTGAACCCTTGTGCGAGTCTCCTCGTTTGATTTTGGAAATGCGGCAAGTTCTGTTAGCAGCAGCTGCCGCAGCAGGATCTGGAATTT
Organism: Fraxinus quadrangulata; assembly: GCA_903798255.1. Lineage (NCBI taxonomy): Eukaryota > Viridiplantae > Streptophyta > Magnoliopsida > Lamiales > Oleaceae > Fraxinus > Fraxinus quadrangulata. The sequence continues at coordinate 2,184 of CAIGRB010012342.1, forward strand.
TAGCCAAGAAATTCATTAACCCCAATGAACCTATTTCAGATTCCAAACAAAATCATCAAAACTCTAATCAAATCCGAGATTTTTAAAGTTTTATTGAATATTTACACATCCAAGATTCAGTGTTTCCCAGCAATGCCCCTATCCAATAAAATTGAAATGAATCTCAAAGTGAGGAGGTTGATAATGGTCGATGGGTCTGTGGGACGGAGGAAGAATTGGAATGGAAAAAGATTTTCTGTTTGCTTGAAGATGAGAATAACTGGAAAAAATGCTTCAGGGAAATGTGAGGGTGCGTTTGTCAATCGGGATAAACATGGAGTAATGAATAGTATTTTTGAAAAAAATGTGTAATTGAAATTTAAAATAACTTTATTGGTTTGTGTGTAAAATGAAGAATTTTACTGCAACAAATAATGTTTTAAATTAATGATAGACAAACATGAGCTAAATCTTGCGTTTTAAAAAGTTCGTTAAACTTCGTTGGTGAGAAGAGGTGGCGAGGATGGTAGTGGTGGGAAGAGGAAGTGGAAGGAGAATTTTTTTTTTTCAAATAATTTATTTAGAACTCATTTATAATTTTTTTTGAAAAAAATTAAAATTATAGTTACAATTAGTTCTTTATTTTTATTATCTTTTTGTTTTATTTAAATATGAACGTATATTAATCATTTCAAAAATTTTTATTGAAAGAATGGACGGCAAAGGGTATTCACGCTAAATATTTCGAAGAGGGGCTTTTTTGTGCTATTTTTAATAGGTAGGAGAATTTCCATAGCGTATCTAATAGGTAGGGATTTTTCGCCAATAATCCTTCAGAAATAATCAAAATAAGGTCCATCCATTTATTGTACCTAAATTTTTAAGCACACCGATCAAAGTTCCATTGAATGGTCAGTTTTGTTGATGTCAAAAAACAATGTAAACATTCATTGGATTTGCGTTAAAATTATAGATCATGATATGTGTACATAGAATGATCCATAAGAGATCACATAATAAATAGGTGGGTAAAACTCTATGTATATTATTATGTACATAAAGAATAATCCTAAAATTATATGGCATTCACACAAGTTTTCGTAGATGAATTCATCAGTCACATGCTGATTCTTGATGTTTTTGTTGTAGTCTGATATCAGTATTTAAGAGGGCGAATATTGGATTTACTTCTAATACGTAATTCACCAATTGAAATTATGGTGAAGTGTTGTAAAAAACACTTGTTGATGTACTTTATAAACTCTGAAACCTTTGCAATTCGGCATTTTGAAGGTTGAAAACATAGTATGAAATTACTCAATTTCATAAAATCAGCTAGTCTAGAGTTTGGACATGCATGAAAATTAAAAGATTTATAATTATCAAATTGTAAGTTCTTATGATTGTCTCTTTAAGGTGAAAAATGTTGGAAAACGGTTAGAAAATGAATAAATTGTTTTCATTCTTGAAATGAAGAAATTTAGGTTAAAAAAATATTTTAAATAGTTGTGTTCAAAGGACTTGATTATGAGCTATTGTTATGATTAAGTTCAAGTTATTAGTCTATTTAAACCAACAGAATAGTAGAAAACATACATAATTGAAAGTAAAAATTGAACAATGAGATTTTCACCCTAAGACGAGGTTCAATGTCTAGCTTTTAATCTTCTTGTGAGCTTTCGTCACCAGAAGAAAATCACTGCAATAAATCGGAGCCAAATCGTCCAAGAATACAACTTCAGGAACCAGACTCTCAGAAATCACTTAAGATTACAAATTCCTCTCTCTAACACCAACTATGCACGCAAGAACAGTATGAACAAGAACACACTAGATTTACAGATTAACGGTCAAGAATTTATACATATTAGAAGATGCCCTATCTTCTAATAGATCAAGAAATTTTTTAGAGAGAGAATGGAAGAACCCAAAAAATTAGATCTCGAGAGAGTATTTAGAAGCCAAAACCGTGTATAGAGATAATACCAATTACCAACAAATAGGAGCAACTATAGAAGCAACAAGAAGGTCATCCAATCCAAGAGTAATGGGTTTGACACTTGGTAGCATCCTATAAACTCCTTCCACTATTGAAAACGTGTTTTGCAAGCCACCTCAAAGACTTCATATCAAATACACACCTTTTATCAATTTCAAATTCAACTAAGTCAAGAGTCAACCCATTTATCCAGTCAGCAATTAATCCATCATCCTGGTCAACATTGTGCCACATTCCAACAATCTCCACATTGGTACAATTGTTCCAATTCTTTTGCATTGTTTTCTCCAAGACATGGCATCATTTGCTCTTTTATCTGATACACAAATCAGCAAGAATTAATTCAGCTAACTTAAACAATTCAGAAATTTGTTTAAAGATAGCACCTTAGTACCTACATCAGCGGAATTAAAATAAGTAGAAATCTTTTCAAGTTTCAAAACTTCTTGTGAAATAACATCTCTAATAAAATGGAATCCAACATCAACATATTTAGATATACTTAAATGAACAACACATTAACTAAAGAGTAAAGAAAAACTTCTTCATTGATAATAAGCTTTGCAACCATATACCTTATTTTATAGAATCTGTGACACCTATATATTTTGCCTCAGTAGATGATAATGCAATAATCTTTTGAAGCTGAGATTTCTAGCTTTTATATGAATTACACAATGTATAAATATAAGTAGAAGTTAATTTTCTATTATCTCTATCACCAACATGGTCAGAATCAATATAACATTTCAAAACAATACCCTCACGTTGTTCTCTAAACTAAATTCCTAAATCAGAAGTTCCCTTGATATATTTGAGAAGGAATTTCATAGCTTCCGAGTGTGCTTTACCTGGATTGGACATATATCTAATTAAAACACTTATAGAATATGCCAAATCAAGTCTGGAGCATACCATTAAGTACATTACAAACCTGACTACATTAGAGTATGACACTTTTGCCATTCTCTCAAACTCTTCTTTAGATTTAGGACATTGATCATTTGAAAGTTTGAAATGATTTGCTAAAGGCAATTTGACACTTTTTGAGTTGGACATAACAAAATTTTCCAAAGTTTCAACATGTATCATTTCTACCTCACGCTTAGCCCCTGTTTGAGCCGCATTAAAATTTTCATTCTCATTCTTCTATTAATTTTCACCCACACATTCTTCAATAAAATAATATTTTCTACTATTTCAATAATTTTTCATTCTTTTTCAACCACACATTCTCCACCAATCTACTATTCCAAAATACATTTTTTAAAATAATGTGGCTCAAACACACTCTTAATATGCATTCTCTTCTATTTCTCTTAATTTCAATACCCAAATTTTTTTCTAACAAGATCTAAGTCCATTTTAAATTCAGCTTTTAATTTGTTCTTTATCAATTCTACTTCTTTTATGTCATGTCTAGCTAAAAATATGTCATATACATAAAAAATAGATAAAGTGAATCTTCTCAACCACTTCTTTTACAATAAAGAAGTGTCAAAATTACTTCACTTAAAACCAAGTCCAAGTACAAAAGTATCAAATCTTTTATACCATTATTTTGGAGTTTGTTTTAACAATTGTAAATTTTACAACAGGAGAAAAGATTTCATAGAAATCTATTCTCTTTTTAAGTAAAGCCTTTTGCCACAAGTCAGGTTTTGTATATGATGTCTATCATTTTGTTATCCTCTTTTAGTTTTTAAAATTCATTTACAGTCAACAATTCTCTTACCCTCAGGTCTTTAAATCAAACCCATATTTTATTCTTTTTAAGATATTACATTACATCTTGCACTGCTGTAAGTTTGTGGTTAGAATTTTTGCTACTCATAGCCTTCAAAATAATTAGGTTCATTTTCAATCAGGCTTTGAAAGGTTAAGAGTGACACATTTTCATCAAACCTAGCAAGAGGTTTGTCTTCTTTGTATGTCTCTAGTAAGTTGATAATTATTGGAAGGTTGATTTGATTCCAAATCAACTTTTGATTCATCAACAGGAGCTCTACCATCTAGAGTTTCCTCGTTTCTATTAATGGACTGAGCTTTAGCCTAATAATTTTCATCATCAGTATGCTCTACCTCAATTTCAATCACTCTCTCTGCATTTTCAGCCCGACTTAAGGGTTCGGTTTTCTTCTCAGTCTTAAGAAATGGAATATCTTTTTCATTAAATGTATTTCTACTTATTATGATTTTATACCCTTTAATTTTTGTTCACGTAAAACCCCGCAAGCGTACGGGATCGTTGTACAAGTAATAAGATTTGTGAGTTAAGAGTATTGTTCCCATGAGGAATAAGATCTAATTTGTAGTTCAATAACTACTATTAAATTCGAAGTGTGTTAATATCATAAGAGATGATTTGTATGTTTTCTATACTAACCCTAAACTAACAAAACAAATGAAGTATTTATATAATATGTAAATGTTTGTATTGGAATCATGAATCCTCCTATTATCATTTAATTCAATTCTTAATTCGTAATCTAGTAAATTCATGCATTTAAGACAATCGATAATTCACTTTTATTCAATATTCTTTTCCAAAATATATTAAACCTATGTTTAACATGACTCGATCCTATTCCTAGTTTGAATTCATATGAAAATCATGCATTGATTCACATGATTTATCACATGATTGCACATATCATAGATATTATTCCTAATAGCTATTATCCATATGTTGATTTTGCGGCGTTCTAGACTTATTGTGAGTATTCATACACTGCAAGTATCTTACTATCTAATTGGTGATCAAACAATCAAATAATTCAATGGAAATGTAAAATCAATCAAGAAAAATCAAGAAATAGTAAACTAATTCTCTTGAATTCAAATAAACAAACAATAGGGGTTCATCATTCATCCAATACAATCATAAACGTAGCCTAAAATTTTTATAATCAAATTACACAAGAACAATTGGAAAAACATCACCTGGAAATAAGAAAGACGGAAAAAGTACAAGAAATTCACGTTCTTGGCTCGAATCTTAAAATCGAGCTATAAATCTTCAAAATTCATGTATGATTCGCCTTGAATTGATGTATAGACTTGTTCTTCGCCTCCAAAATATGTAGAATATGATGAAATTTAGGTCAAAAGGATGTCCCCTACGTTCTAGTCGAGTTTTGTATTTAAAGGATGGAAAAAAGATTGTATGAAATTATTACCAAAATAAAAATAAGGAAAATCGGATTTTATTGCTTTTAGCCTTGAGACGTGTGCCTAGTGCAATTTAAGGTGCGTGCCTTGGGGGTTTGGGCAGCCTCAGAAGAGGCAATTTTGGTCTGGGGCGCACGCCTCGCCTAATTTTCGGCAGCTAAACATCTCTCAGTATTTTTGTTAGAACTTTCGCTCCCAATATCCGATTGAGGTGACTTAAAGTGCATTGGAAAGCTAACTTGAAGGGATATAATTCTTATAGAAATATAATATTTCCAATTCGAAATTTTGCTATGCCAAAATTGTGTCTCAATGTGAGTTAAAAAATTCGAAGCATAACTTTTTCGACTAGAAGTTGATATGTGATAATACTTGGACTATATTTAATCCATTTGACTTCTTTCCTCATCCAATTGATGCCTAACACTCTCAAATCTTCATTGCGAGGTTCGATGTAACTTTTGAGTATTTACATTTCAGTCCCCAAATTTTGTATTTGATACAATTGAGCCATTTTCTGCTCTCTTTGCATTCTTTTCTCCAATTCTTCATTAAACATTGAGTTTTACCTAAAAAATAAAATATAACACAAGTTAGGTAGTATTTTATCCAAAAAACAATAAAATATCATCATTTATGACCTTAAATAAGTGTAGAAACTACACTTATCAATTTTCCTCACCCAAAGTTATACCCATTCACTCCTTCACCATAACTTATGAAAAAACACTTTAGAGCTCTAGGCTATAATTTTTCCTCATTTTGATGTGCAAAAGTTGCACATCTTAAAACTTTTAGGTGACTGAAATCAACAGATTTTCACTCTATTTTTCTTCAAGAGTTTTGAAGTGTATAGCACTTGCATGGTTTCTATTAATAAGATAACTAGCAGTTTTAGCAGCATTACTCTAAAACAACTTTAGAAGGTCAGAACTCAATAACATGCATCTTACTTTTTCAAGAATTGATCTACTCATTCTTTTAGCTGTCGTTTTGTTGTAGAGTGTGTTTCACATATTCGTGTCTCATTATGCCAGATAATTTGCACAACTCATCAAATTCAAAATTTTAGAATTCTAAACTGTTGTAAGTTCTTAGCACTTTAATCTTTTTATCAATTTGATTTTCAATTAAAGTTTTCCACTCTTTGAAAACGTTCAAAGTATCAGATTTTGATTTTAGAAGAAAAATCCATTTTTTTAAAGAAAAATCATTAATGATTAAAAGAAAGTATTAAAAATCAGCATAGTAGCTGGGAATTCCCAAAGATAAGCATTCAAGTATTAAAGTATAGACATATATTTATGCATTCCAGGTAAAAATGGTAATTTATTATGCTTTTCTAAGAAGTAATAATCACAAAAACTGAATTTCTCAACACTATCTTTACCAAGGCACCTTGTTTTCTTAAGATTTGTAACCCTTTATCACTAATATGACCCAATCTTTGGTGCCATATTTGTGACTTATCAGTTTGAACAGAGATTGCTACTGAAGTGGAACAATAAGTGCCTTTAGTTTGTAAAATGTATAGGCCGTGTCTCTTGGGGACTTCAACAGTTACTTGTGAGCCACTTAAGATTTTAATGTATCCATTATTAATCTCTATTTCATGGTTTAGATCATATAAAACCCCTAAGGAGATTAGATTCCTTTGTTAAATCAGGAACATATCTAGTCTTTTCTGAAACTAGATCATTGTAATATTCTAACTTTAGTGTAATAGTTCCCATCCTCTTAATTTGACATGACAAGTGATTACCCATTAACTTGACCTTTATTTATATTTTCAAACTCTGTAAACAATTCTCTATTAGGACACATCTGAAATGTCAGCCCGAGTCAAGAATCCATGCTTGACTAGGTTGATAGTTTACAACAACATAATTTTCATCAACATTAGCCTCTTCTTTATAGGGTAGTGCCGCACCTCCATTAATTTTTGACTTATTCTTCATATCATTAAGTCTCTTGGGACAATCTTTGATAAAATGACCTTCTAAATAGTAAAATCATTTTTCCCTTTTGCTTTTGCTTTACCTTTCATCTTATCTTTAAATTTTCCCATCTAACTGTTGTTGACCTATGATCAAATCTTATGTTTTGATTATAACAAACAAACTATATTTGTCTCTAATTCTAATCTTCACAATGTTACATGTCACCAAATTTGAGACTAAACTATTAAACGAAAAGTTTATCTCTAGTCGTTGAAAAATCTATGCACGTCACATTTGATGAGACTAACTCACTTGGTCGTGAGAAAAGTATTGATGATGATGTAGGTTTGGAAGTTCCATTCGAACAAATGAAAATTCAAGAGCAAAATAAGGAAGTGCCTAACGAAAAACAAACGAAGGAGCCCAATGCTCAAGAAAGAAAAGAAAGATCAATCGAGGTTCAAGATGATCCCCCGCTATCAAAGGATGGAAGTTTGTTCCGTCTCATTCGAAGGAATTAATAGTAGACGATTCATCTAAAGGTATCACCACTTAAATCTCTCTTAGAAATCATCTTTGTAGTTGTGCATTCATTTCGCAAATTGAACCTAAATTTTTTAAAGAAGTTGAGTTTGATGAATTTTGGATACTAGCAATACAAGAAGAACTAAATCAATTTGAAAGAAATCATATTTGGGATTTAGTTGCTAGACCAAATAATCAAACCGTAATCGGTACAGAATGAGTTTTTAGAAATAAATGGGATAAATGTGCATAACAAGGCTAGATTGGTGGCCCAATGTTACAATCAAGAAGAAGGCATCGATTGTGAGGAAACCTTTCCACCGGTTGCTAGATTAAAATCCATTCGCACGCTTCTTGCTTTTACTTGACATAAAATTTTTACTCTTTATCAAATGGATGTCAAAAGTGTATTTTTAAATGGTTTCATTCAAGAAGAAATTTTTGTCGAACAACCTCTCGATTTTACAGATCACAAAAATTCGAACTATATTTTCAAACTTCGTAAAGCTCTTTATGGCCTAAAACAAGCTCCTAGAGCTTGGTATGGCCGATTGAACAAATTTCTTATTTCAAATGATTTTTTAATTGGAAAGGCAGACACCACTCTTTTTGTTAAAATTCACAAAAAATGATATGATCATTGTTCAAATCTATATTGATAATATTATATTTGGTGCCACTAATATTCGTTTATGTGAAGAATTCTCTAAGTGCATGAGCATGAAATTTGAAATGAGTATGATGGGAGAATTTAAATTCTTCCCCGGTCTCCAAATTAAGCAAACTTATGATGGAATCTTCATCAATCAAAGTAAGTACATACTAGACATGCTCAAAAAGTTCGACATGGATGATTTAATACCAATGGACACTCCCATGAACACATCTATAAAATTGGACAAAGACGAACAATGTACATTCGTTGATATAAAAAAATATCAAGGTATGATTGGATCCCTTCTTTACTTGAATAAGGTTGTAAAAAAAAATGTTTATCCGGATGAGGAATCAGACGTCCAGATCAAACCGAATCGTCCGGACCAGCGTCCAGTTTGGCAGACATGATTCGGACCAGCGTCCAGTTTGGCAGACAAAATGTTCTGCCAAATCGAACGTCCTGAAGGCTGAACCGGACGTCCGATTCAGCGTCTAGCCAGTTTTAAATCGTGACTTAATGACTTTTCCTCCTTTATTTCTTCATATTTTTTCTTCATTTATTTCCCTAAATCTCTTCTCCCTCAATTTATTACCTCAAACCATCAAAGACACCTTTATTTTCTAAAACCCATCACTTTTACATCCCAATTTTTCGAAAATTTTCACTCTTCATCTTCAATATTCACTTTTTACCAAAACTTCAAACCCTAGACTCTCTACACACGCACCTTCGATTTTCACCCATGGCAAGCTCTAAATGAACGAGTAAGAGGCTCAAAAGCACGGTGAAACGTCCTTCACCTTCCTCTTCCGACGATGAGTTCCACTTGGAACCCGAGGTGCCGATCAACCCATTTGAAAAATCACCTATTTTAATTGGTAAGAATGTTGATTTTGCCGATTTTACCTTTGAAGCACCCGTATTTCACATGGACGAAATTTTCGAAAATATGGGATGGATTTCCATTACAACTTTAGAAGAGCATGCATACCCAAGACTTATACAAGAATTTTACCATAACATGTCAATTTCATGTTTAAATGAAGTTTCATGTTTGATTAAAAACAAACACATTCTTATAAACAAAACTCTCATTCGTGACATCTTGGAACTTGACGTGTGTGAAACACAAATTTTTCTACACAAGGCACACCCCACGCTCGACGGCTATGACCCTATCGAGGCTTGTCATCGTGTCACTAGGAAAATTTTGGAAAATATTACCAAAGTAAGTGTATATCATTTGACTCTTCAATGTAAAGTTTTACACAACATTATTGCAAATGTTATCCTACCCCAAAAAGGTCATCGAGATGAAGTAGACTCATTTGATCTCTTCATTCTCGATTCCTTTCTTGTCGGTAGGAAACTTGACTTTCCAACCATTGTATTAGGATTCATGAACCTTGTCCATTTGTCACGAAGTGTTAAAACTTTACTATATGGCATGCTTCTCTCAAAAAAATTCAAACATTTTCACGTCTCATTAGATAGTGAAACTTTTGTCCAACTTAAACCCACCGACACTATCAACATCAAAACACTTAAATGCATGAAAATCACAAAAGAACATAGTTAATGGGTGGCACATACTAGGGGATTCGACCCCACTTCATCCATCAACTTTACCCTTTGAGGGTGACGACGAGGTGACGATGATGACGTATACAAAGCTCATGTCCCTCCTCACGACATTCCGGGGTCTAGCATCCCTCATTCCTCGGGCAGCAGCTTCACGTTCATCGACGATCAGTACAACGTATTGAATGGTCGTATTGACTATCTTACATCTGCAGTTGATGGTCTCGACGAAATGCTCCATCAGGTACTAACTCAACATGAAGCCATTCAAGCTTAATAGATGACAATGTAGGCACCGCAGAGTGCCTTCTAAGCCCACTTCTATGCCCAGTTTCCTCCACCACCTCCTCCGAAGTCCTAATCTTAGTTCGATCTCACATTATCATAAATTTTATTTGCTTCACTATGGATGTTTTCTCATATTAACGCTTTTTATTTAGCTACATGTTGAATATTTCATTGCGACTCTTCTTTGCCATGTTGTTATTTATATTCAAGGTTTTCTTTGTCTTATGTTTTGCTTTATCCTCCCATGTATATTTCTCTGCTTCTTGATCTTTTTGCTTATGTCAAAAGGGAAAAAATATGAACGATGATATGTAGCTTGATGTGAATAAGAAAGGGAGAATTCTTGATTTATAAAACATAGGGGAAATAATATTGAAAATGCATGAATTATATGTGAATAATGTGTTCTTCCTATTGAATATCATCTAATGTTTGTCATAATAAAAAATGGAAAAATTGTTGACCTATGGTCAAATCTTATGTTTTGATTATAACAAACAAAATATGTTTATCTCTAATTCTAATCTTCAAAATGTTACATGTTGCCAAATTTGAGACTAAACTATTGGACGAAAAGTTGTCGATCAAGAAAGCTCAAGATAGAAAGCTCAAGACAAAGATCGATCGAGCACTCATGAAGAAAAACTTTTATGTCATTTCAAAATCAAGCAACAAATCGAACACTTGTACCAAATTAATCGAAGACATTAGAACTAGATTTTTTAGCTCATTTGTAAAGGTAAAACACTTAATTCTTGGCAATGATACATTGAAAGCTCAAGTGATGAATTTCTTATGCACGATAAAAATTCACGTCATTAAAAATGTTTGCACAAAAAATTATTTTTCAAAAGTAAGATTTTCAACCTAATCTTGAAAATTATCGAACCTCACTTACCTTGAAATATCTAGTAAAAATATCAAGCAAAATTTACCGGCTCCAAACAAAACAAAAATTGGCCCAGAAAATTCTCTGGCCATCCGGACGTTCGGATGGCGAATTGGACTTTTGGTTTGCTAGTAACGGTCGAAAATTCGACCGTTCTGACAAGTTTGAAACGACTATTTTTCTGGTGTCATACGGTTTTGAACCGGACGTTAGATTTGGCAGAAAAGTTGAGTTTTTCAACTGCTATAAATACCAACTCACCTACCATTTATAAAAATAACTTTTGAGCATTCAATTGATATTCCTTTGAGCTAAAGAAAAGTTGGGCTTTTCAACTATTATAAATACCAACTCACCTACCATTTAACAAGACAACTTTTGAGCATTCAATTGATATTCCTTAGAGCTAACATTGTATTGATTTCTCATATCTTTATTATCAAATCAATTTGCTATTGAAAAATCTTTGATCAAATCAATTTTTGAAAATCATTCCATACATAAAAAATGTTCACATCCAACACTTGAGTTTCATTTATTGCCATCTATTAAAGTGTAAGTCTACTTCTATTCTTGTGCTCAACTTTGGAATCATTATTCATTAAGAAAAGAAGATTTCAGTTGTAAACTTACTTAAATTGTGGGTCGTGTTGAGGTCACGTAAAGCTCAACGTTGTAAAAGGATCGGTGCTCCTTACTTGTAACTCATCGGAAGCATTGTAAAGGATTGGATTACACCACAAGTCAATCAATGTAGTGAAATTGGCCTTACTTATACCGGAGAGCTTGATAACGGAGGACGTAGATCATTGCGTTGAATCGAACCTCCATAATTATATCATTTGTACTCTCTATACCTCTTCACTTATTGCTTTCATAGTTGTGTTTGATATTTGAATCAATCTATCTAGTTATTGCGTACTTGAATTTAGATTAATTCTTCGAAAAAGTTTTAATAACCAATTTAACCCTCTCTTGGTTAGTAATTCTTAGGCTATCAATTGTGTCTTTTCTTCTTATTAGAATTTCCATTTTTGAGAGTAAATCTGGATTTAACCATTAAATTTTTCCCACTAACAGTTTCTTTACTCTCAGATTTTAACTCTTAACACTTATTCCTTAAAGCACCAATAATAATGTCAGTAGTTAGAGTTTCTCTATCGTATTAAATTGCACTTTAACATCTTTTGAGAGTTTCTCATCACAATTGGCAAAGTCACGGGATAATCTATTAAATATCTCAATATTGGCCTCAAGATCAGGTGAGGGATCTAGTTGAAAAGCAAAAAATTGTTTCAGAAGATAAACTTCATTTGGAATGGATTTATACAAATATGCATCACCTAGTTCTCCCATAATTCAACATCAGTCTTTGTTTCACCAATTTCTTTAAGCACGTTATCAGACAAATGCAAAAAGATTGAACTCCTTGCATTTTCATCAAGTTCAATTTTCTTACTTTCTTCAAGATTAGTTGACCATGACTCATCAATAATCTTCGCACATTTTTACTAAAGTAAAATTATCCATATCTTTTGGTACCCGAGACTATATTCTCCTTTACTATTAAAAATATCTACTTCAAATTTTGTAGAAGTCATCCTTTTGAAAAAAATTTAAAAACTGTGTATGTAGATCACAAAAGAAACTTCAAGAAGCTTTTACAGATTATTATAATACAATTCAGCTATCAACACATGAGATCAACCGAAAGATCAATTTAACAACCGTAAAAGATTAACAGAAAATAATGTAGTTTCTCAAAATATACTATAGTTATTTCACAGTGAATATCACACAATCATACGATTATAGCAAGTTCTAAATCTCAAAGAACAAGTACAGATTGTCGTCAGAAGAATAGTATATAAAGAAAATTTTGCATGCACATAATTTTTCTCAGAATCTTGACTTAGGTCATGGCAACCCTGAGATCCCAAACAACTCGAAGGGTTTTTGGATAAAGGAATTGCTAAGAGAGTCACACATTTGAATAGATATACTTTTTTACAAAGATCCGACTTAAATTTTGCAGAAATCATTGTGATAAAATTTGAGAAACAGTGTATGTAGATCACACAAGAAACTTCAAGAAACTTTTACAGATTTTATAATACAATTAGTGATCAACACACAAGAGATCAATTGAAAGAACAATTTAACAAGTGTACTAGATTCACAGAAAACAAAGTAGTCTCTCAAAATATACTATAATTATTTTACAGTGAATACCACACAATGGTACAATTAAAAGTTCTAAATCACAAAGAACAAGTACATATTGTTGTTAGAAGAACAATATATAAAGATAAATTTGCTTGCACAATATTTTCTCAGAATCTTGATTTAGGTCAAGGTAACCCTCAGATTCCAAACAACTCAAGGGATTTTTGGATAAAGGAGTTGCCAAGAAAGTCACAGATCTGAATAGATATAATTGTTTGCAAAGAATTTAGGGTATAAACAAATAATCTATACAATAAACAGTAAAATAGGAACAAACTCATGAGATCCCTTTATTAGGGTTTCAAATAATAACAACAAACAGCTGAGTCAGAGGTTAAAAGTTTTAGATCTATTATAATCAAAGCCAAGAATCACTGTCTAACTGCTCTGATACCACTATTATGATTAGGTTCAAGATATTAGTCTATTTAAACCAACGAATAAGCAGAAAACATACAAAACTGAAAGAAGAATTGAACATAGAGATTTTCGCCCTAATCTAAGAGATTCAGAGCCAGGCTCCTAATCTTCTTTTGAGCTTCCATTTCTAGAAGAAAACTACCACAATAGACCATAGCCAAATCGTCCAATAATACAACTTCAGGGAACCAAATTTAGAAATCACTCAAGATTACAAATTCCTCTTTTGAACACCAACTATTCATTCAAGAAAAGTATGAACAAGAGCACACTAGAATTACATATTAACACTCAAGAATATACAACCCAATATACATATTAGAAGATGAACTATCTTCTAATGTTGGTCCACTTTTTAGCCAACTCAGAGAATTCATATCAAATACACGCCTGTGATCAATTTTAGATTTAACTAGGGCTGTACATGATTCGATTTGATTCGGTTCTCTTCAAATGAACCGAATATTTAATAAATGGAACCATCAGATCAAAATATAATTATGGAACTGTTTGAGTTTGGTTCGGTTTTGCACCATAATTAAATTTTTAGCATTTACAACAAGACTACATAAATACAACTAATGACATGTTCATTCTTAATTTTTACAAATTAATGTAGTCCAATTTAAAAAACATATAAATGACAAATCATCCAATAAGATTAATTCACAAGTGTATACAAATACCAAAAAATAGATACTAATACTAAAATGTCGATGATCCAAATCAATAATTCATTTGCTTTAAGCCTTCAAGCCTACACAAAAAGAGATATGAATTAGAAGTTATAGAAATAAAATATTTTTAAATATTACTAATATTTACCAACTATTTGATTTAATCATCAATTACTTAACTTGTCATACTAAAAATCTCTACAAGACTAACCGAAAAAGCACAATTAACAAGCATTATTAAATTAAAAATTGTTCAAATAATAAAGTTTAATAAGAAAAATATAATATATATATTTATTACTTGTTTCGATACCCTCATAGAACTCTGTTTCTTCAATGTAAAATCTATCTTGGGAAATTCTCAAAAGTCTAGATTCTCCCCTTAGCCAGTTTTGTGTACTAATCAAAGCCTCAACTGTTTTAGGAGTTAAAGAACTCCTAAATTGATAAAAAATGAGCCCTCCAGTACTAATGATGATTCAGAAGCAACTATAGATACTGGAATGGCAAGAACATCCCTCGCAACCTTAGATAAAAATTCAAATTTTGATTTATTGATCTTCCATCAATTTAAAATGTTAAAATTTCCATCAATAGCATCTTCAATGGGTTCCATTAGATATCGTTGTACCTCACCTTTTCCAAAAAAATCCATTTTGCTAGTTTTCATTTTCTTTTACCCAAAATCAAAAGTACAATCATCACAACAATCATCATCATCTAAACCCTCCAACAAAGTGACTCCATCATTAGATTCATCGCCAACACTTTCACTTCCACTAGCTCCATTGTTTGAACAATGTCATCCCTTGTAAATGTTGGAAGTAACACTCAATAAAGTACTAAACTTCAATGTGACATCATAAAAGGTTCTTAGAAACTTGGAAAATTTTCTAACTTTCTCCCAATCATAACTCGTAGGTGGCCCCTCTTTTTCTTTTCCACCTTCATTCTCATCAAAATATTTACAGTAAAATCCCTCATCTTCCTCCATTCTTTCAAAAGCTTTTTTCAAAATTCAATGCACTATCCAACATTAAGCATGTTGAATTCTATCTAGTAGGAACATCTACAATAGCAAGTTTTTTTGGCATGTAATCTTTTCCCTTTCAATACAACATTTAAATTTCATCAACCGGGAAGGAGATGATTGAAAATATTTGAGCACGTTGCGAATACTTTCTATAGATGGATTAAACTCTTTCAACCCTTCTTTAACAATCAAGTTGATTATG
This sequence comes from Fraxinus quadrangulata, assembly GCA_903798255.1. Lineage (NCBI taxonomy): Eukaryota > Viridiplantae > Streptophyta > Magnoliopsida > Lamiales > Oleaceae > Fraxinus > Fraxinus quadrangulata. The sequence continues at coordinate 17,772 of CAIGRB010012342.1, forward strand.
TGTGCTGAACAACGTACATGCATATAAGATCCACCTAAAATCACAGTATCATCATTTTCCAATTCTTCAACTTGTTTTTCACATAAATGATCATTGCATCATTTGTGTTTGCATTGTCTACAGTTGATGTGAAACCATATAGTGAATGACTACGAAACTCAGGATTAGATTGAAATCTAACCCAAAAAAGTCAAAGTAATCAAAGTTTTG
>CAIGRB010012343.1:18202-34693 GCA_903798255.1 Fraxinus quadrangulata
GGTGGTGGGGGGGATTACGCGCATGCTTAGGGATATTTGCGTTAAGATTTGAAGGTTATGAATAATTTGCACAATAACCCCACAGGTTAGGGGACCATTCGAGCCAATTTTCTTGGAAACAATAAAAACTAAAAAATTGAAAAGCTTTTTGGGCAAGCTTGACTTGGCTCGAGCAAGGCCCATGGGCTGAATCTTGCTTGGCCTTTCAGTGAACAAGCCAAGCCCGACTCACCTAATGTGTCGAGTTGAATTGAATTGAATTATTAAAATTAGAGAAAAAAACACGGAAAACTCTGTATATATAAAATCAAGGGGTACTAAAACAAATACCCTTAATAATTTTAGAGTCCTTTTGAAAAATCATGATAAACGTGTGGATAAAATACAAAATTCTATAATTCTTTTCAATAAATCGTAATTAATGCGTGAAAAAAACAGATACCTAAACCCTCCAAATTGATCAAATTGAAATTATAAGAGGAAATCTTGCCCAAATCAAGGCCAAACAAAATCATTGACTGCTTCAGCTAACTTTTCTTCAAAGTTAATATAGAAGTTTGTAATTTCTTACTTTTGGTTGAATTAATTCATTTTTTTATTTGAGAAATAAATTATATATTTCATAATTATTCAATAAAAGGAAAACAATTATAGGCTAATTTTTAGTGATAACTACTAATTAATGCAAATGCTGTAGTTATGAACACGATTTTCACCTTAATTTTCATGTTGTTGACGTGTTTTTGTTTTAGTAAATATGAAATTTCATCTTTACAATAATGATTTTGATTTAGTATACTTGAAAGTTCAAATGTGTAGGAATTGGATTGAGTTAGTATATTTGAAAATTTTAACTTTGTATCAATTCAAGTTGTGAAAATGTAAATACAAATATGAGAAGAAGATTTGTCACTTTTTTCAAGAAGGTCGTAAACGAAAATATTTTTGGATCAATTAAAGAGATGCGACATGTGTGTTTGTGAAAATTAAAATATGAATATAAACATTGCTTTCAATTAAAAAGTGACATGATATATCACTTTGTTTATCTTTCGCATTTGAATTAAGTTGCTAGAATTTGAATGACATGCTATATCGCTTTCTAAGAAAGTAAAAAACTATCTCATTTGAATTCGTTGGATCAATTAAATAGATTCATACATGTGTGTTTGTGAAAATTTAAATATAAATATAAATTTAAATTCAAATTCAAATTCAAATTTGTTTTATATTAAAAAGTGATATAATGTAACACTTTATTTTGACTTTTGCATACGAAGTAAGGCGCTAGAATTTAAAAGTGATATTTTCTATCACTTTTCTTAAGAAAGTTGCAGACTAGTTGTCTCATTTAATTCTTTTGAATCAATTGAAAATATGCATACAAAGTCTTTATGAACATTTAAATATAAATATGAATTCAGACTTTACTTTAAATTAAAAGGCGATGATTTAAAACTTAAGCTAAATTATACAACAAATGTTTGGAGTACAAAGTGTATGCGTCATATCACTTTTTTGAAAGACGACAAATTAGCTGTTTTTTTTTTTTTTCCTTCCTATTTTGGTGTTACCTATTTTGGCCTATTTACGGACTACTTTTCTTCACTCGTCGAGTGATATTTTTGTCATCTTTTCGAATTATTCACGACAAACTTTACAATACGTCTTTCGAATTTAAGATTGATAAACCAAGTTCATAATAACAAGTCGAAAATGACTGCAGGAAATTAACTTAATAATCATGGTTTAAACTTCATACAATTTTGCACTAATTGATATAAGAAAAGGAAATAAATAAAAAAAAATTAATAATCATGATTTTGCATTCAATAATTTTTGCAAGACAATTTTTGACATAAACTTCGTTGATAAAATATTTATCATAGTCGCCTTTGCAAGATTTTTAACGGATGTTGAATCGTTCAAAATAGATAACAGTGGTGCAAAATATCGCATCAAATGGAAATTTAAGAAAAAAGGTTAGATGGAGAGGAGGTGCTGTCGACCAGATGTGTTTGGACTGAATTAGTCGAGATTTCTTCATAGAGTCTTGTCATGATCATGCACTTGATGAAAGAGATTTACAAGTGGCATTGCCTTCTTCACTCAAGTGATATTTTAGATCCTAGCACCAATTACTGGCAATCAATCGGATATCTGGATTACAAGATTGATTTACAAGCTGGGTAGTCAGTGGTGAAACTGTTCATAATTAATATGATTATTAAAAACATGATTTATTACAAAATATTATATTATGTGAATGTATTGTTGAAAATGATTATGAAAATTAAAAAAAAAAAATTTAAAAGTAGACGAACAGGGCTTCAAGTGTGAATAAATGGGAAATCGAAAGAGAATTGTTATGAATAGGTAGTCATTTTTCTAGTCATTGGAAATTGAAGCCCTCGTGTGATCTAACTTGATTTTATTTTTGTAATTGGAGAGTGAAAGATGGTGCACTTAATTTACTCCGCGATATGGGGTTCATGACAAGAATACAAAAAATGAATAAAATATATAGATAATGCTATTAAATCTAGTAATAAGAAAGATTTAATGAATTTTCAATTACCTTTATTAAATTACTTTAAAAATTATTTATGTTGATTTATTAATTAATGCCGATCATATTTGCCAAAAAATCATGTTTTATATTAAAATTTTTATAACAATATTTATAATGGTAGTTTCTAAATAAAGTGATCTATCCAAATTATAGGTATGAAAAGAATCCTAATCTATTTTCACGATATCATATTTTCCTTGGTTATCCCTTCAATACATTTTTGACATATCGACATATCATATCTTCATATCATAGCAAATAAGAATATGTCAATGTGTTATGTTCCAATGAGTTGAAAATGCATTGACATCTTTTTATTTGCTATGAAAAGTTGTGTTGTGTAAAAAATATATTGGTATGTAGTCAAGGGGACAACAACTTCGAGACATGAGATTTGGACTAGTATGAAAAGTATATCTTAATAAATAATAAAAAAAAAGAGAAAAATATTATTCAGATATAATAAAATAACAATTTAAAAATGGTATAGATAGATAATGTATGAAATAAATATATACCTTTTGCTCACGAGGGATCTGTTACCAAAAGTAAATCTTAGAAACGATTTCTGAAATTTGTGATGAAAGTGAGTGTAATTTGCTCTAAATTATTTATTATATTATATATCATGCAGGATAAAGAACATTTCTATTGTTCAACAATGTACTATAGAAAGATGCCGTTGTCAAATTGACGTGATATCAGAGAAAACAAAAATCAAGAATTCATGCTTTGTCGTCACTCATCTTTCTATTTCTATTATATGCTTTTGTAAAAAATAAAAAATAAAAAATAAAAAATAAAAAAATCAAATTTTGTAAATAAATTGATTTCGAAAATAAAATTTAAATAAATAAATAAATGTAACTATTTTTGGCTGCTTTAGTTTTTGATAGTTTGATTAGTGTGACTCGAACTACCAGTAGAAAGTTGCTATCTTGATGCTGCAACTCTTGGGCTCTGTTGTAATATTGGGATATCGATATTAGATTGGTTGAGACGTAGAAAAATTAGATTGAACTTAGGTGCATCATACAAGGAAAATGTTTTGTCAAGATTATTAGAATTGGCAAAAACTTTCAAGAATTTCAAAGACTATACTCCTGTTTGACAATGCTTTTTAGGATTATATGTTACCGAATTCCATAAAATGTGTGAAATAAAGTTGTGAATTAAATGAAATATATAGTTAAAATTAAATTTATCTAACTTATAATCTAAAAAAACTTTTATCTAACAGGGAGGGAGTAAGATTCCAGTGGACATCTATTTCAAATGACTATAGAATTTGAAAAGATAGTTAGCTCCTATTTTGTCCTCATTTTCTAATTTTCTTTTCTCAAACTCATTTAATGAGTTTTTATCATCATTTTTTATTAAAATTTACTAAAAGTATGATTTTAACTAAACCAAGCAGTGGCTTATTAAATCTAAGAATAGTTAGGAATGAACCTTCTGAGTAACAACACATCACAGTAGTTCTTTTTCTCACCTTTTTGATCTTTTATTACGAGTAGATAAGTGACAAAAGATAACAAACCTACACATTTTCATGGGCTGAGAGTAGGGTTGTCGTACATCAGAAAGAAATTTAAGGCCTTGACAAGGAGTAAGGATGTCAATGAAGCGAGTCAGAATCACGAAAGTTATTTTCGTCCCTGCTCTGTCGAATGTTTTTTTCTCCTTGTCCCACCCTCATACCCAATTAAAATGGGATGGGGAGGGCAGGTCCCCTACCCTGTCTACCCTGCCCATTTATTATTTTTTAAAAATTTTTTTAGTTGGTGATTTTTTTTTTTTAATTTATAGAACAATCGATGTTCCCTTTAGAATGAATGATGATTATTTACTCTTTATTTGATAAAAAAATTTATATTTTGAAATGAACTTTATAAGGGGCGGGTAACAATACGAGAACCATGTTCTCCGTACTCATCCCGTCCCCGCGCTAGGCAATGCCTCCCGACGGGCCCCGACATGTGTGCTCGATTAAGCGGGAAATCTTCATCCCATTTGGGATGGGGCCCAAGGTACAAGTTTACAATTTTTTTGTCATTCCCAAAACCGTGCTATTCCTACAACTAGTCGGATAAGGTTCAACGATGAACCAACTAAAAGTGTCATTGTGATCTATGCACCAGAAAGACATCTTTTATCGTTCAAATGATTCAATTTAGTCATCATTGTACTTGTAAATTCAAAACAATAATGCTATTTACTATCAAAGATGCCATCATTAGTCTAGGTGGCAAGGCATCCCTAATTCATCGTCCAAAGAAGGTGTATTACATTTTATGCATTGGACAATAACTTAAGGACTCATGTCACTTAATTAAACTGATTATAGATAGCAATTTTCAATTCAAAATGAGGGTAGAAACCCCTGTTTAAACCCTTTTTACATGAAATAGGATTGTACAAGAACATAAAAATTATATTCAGTGGATGTCTTGGTATTCGAAAGCAATGGAAGTGATTACAAGATATGGATTCCAGGGTGGTGCTAATCAAAGTATCAATGTTTAATCAAGTCGATTAATTATAGAATCCTAGTATCATTACCCTAGAAACACTTGATGTTTTGTCTTCCACCAAACACTAACACATTTGCCAACCAAATTCAATGTTTCATATGGGTTTCCAACACATTGGAAGTTGGCGGTAGATTTACTATTTAATAACCCGGCATTTAATTCATATTGTTGCACCCCACTGAATTTAAGTTCTGTCCCTATCTCATTTTCTTATCACATCAACTGGTCCATTCTAATTGATTTACACACTATTGCCCTACGAGAATGAATGACACATTTTTTCACTGAGGTTGTAGTCATATTACTTGTTAACCAAATTACAATATTATGTTTCGATTTTATATGCAACTCTATTTGATTTTGATAAAAATTAAATTTTTAATAGATTTTGATAAAATTTTGTTAGGTTCCATTGGAATTGTATTTGTGATTGGCTTTATCCGTATTCAAAATCTAATTATTTGAGTTGTAATAGAAGACAAAAGAGTCTCCAAAATATAGGTTATTTGAGTTGTAATTGGAGTCAAAAGAGTTGGGATTTGTAGAGTCCTAAGAGAGTTGAAAACAATTCAAGAAGATCAAGAAATGAACCTGCGCTAGTCTCTCGCTCGAGCAACGCAAATTGAAGTAGAGCCTTGATGCTAGCCTGTCACTAGCCTGATACTTGAGCATTGTATATATTTGGGTAAATCTTGCTTCAATTAAATAGCTTTTTTTTTTTTTTTATCATATTTCACTCCAAATACTTCATATTGTTGACCGATGGTTGATCTCATGTTTTGATTATAACAAACAAATTGTTTTATCTTTAACTTTTGAATTCAAGTTTTCATAGCTAGTATAGCTAAATGGATCAAATGAAGACAAAATGATTGCTACCTAAAGACTTGCAATTTACGATCGAAGAAAATTGAGATGAAAGCCGAGCAATCACGTCAAATCAATCGAACCATTCAAGTCTAATCAAACATTCATTAAGAAATTAGACTTAGATGTTTTGAATCAATATATAAAGGTAAAATGTTTTAATCCTTAACAATGAATCACTAAAAGCTCAAAAGTTAAATTTTTATGCACGAGATAAATTATTCATAAAAACGCTCGCATAAAAATTATTTTCAAAAAGATAAAAATCTTCACTTGATTTTTAAATCTTTTACCAATATCACTTATTTTGAAAAGTTAAGTAAAAATATCTTTCAAAATCCTAAACTTTTAAAATAATCAAGAAAAGGAAAATCCAAAAAAAATTTGTCCTAGCGGACGTTAGATTCGTCCAACGATCAAATCTTTAACCGCTCTGATTTCAACGCACATCGGCTAGTTTAGTTGTCCGACTCAATAGGCGGACGTCTGGTTGGATCATTCGGATGGTCAGAAATTTTGGCGTTTTGATTCCTATAAATACTATTTCACTTTACATTCAATACAACACTTATAAGAGCATTTATGTGAGATATTTTCGGGCAAAGCTACATTGATTTATTTTTATCAAATCATTCACTTTGAAATTTTTTTATTGAATTAACTTTTGAAAATTATGTTTTCTCATCAAAGTTTTTCTCAACTAACACTTGAGTTTCATATATTGCTATTCATTAAAGTGTTAAACTTCTTTATCTCTTGGTACTTCATTTGATTATATCATTTATTAAGAGAGAAGTTTCAAATTGTAAAGTCACTTTTTATCAAATTTGTGGGTAGTGTTGAGATTCCGAAAAGCTCAACATTATTGTATAAGGATCGATACTCCTTATTTGTTAATCACCGGAAGCATTGTAAATTGTTGGATTGTATAACAAGGTAATCAACATAGTGAAAAGGTCTTGTTCATGCCGTAGAGCTTGGTAATGGAGAATATAGATCATTACTTTGAATCGAACCTCCATAATTATATCATTTGCTTCATCTCTCCATTTTACTTATCACATTTATATTTGTGCTTATTATTTGATTTTATCTATTTAACCTTAACTTACTTGAAGGTTTAATAAGCAATTTACCCTCTCCCCTCTTGGTTAATTATTCTTGGGTTATCAATTAGTATCAGAGCAAGATGCTCATTTTTAAAATTAAGATTCCTCAATCTTGAGCAATTGCTAACTACAATCTTCAAAATCTTGAGGGACATTATACTAACTGTCCTCCTTTCTTTGATGGTTTAGGGTTCCTTGAATGCCAAAACCAAAAATTTAATTTATTGGGCCTTATAAAAAATGAATTTAATCGTATTAGCACGTGTGATTTCACATATGACATTTGGCATGCATTGAGAGTTACTCATGTTGGCACTAGTAAAGTAAAAGAAATTAAAATTAATCTCTTAGTTAAAGAATTTGAAAATTTCTTCATGAAACAAGATAAACAAATTGTTAACATGACTACTCGTTTCACCGATATTATTAATGGTCTCAAAGGGTTTGATCGAAAATTTACTAACAGTGAACTTTTAAGTAAAATGATCATATCACTATTGGAGGAATGTAGCTCGTTAAGGATGTTGATAAAAAATATGGCACATTGATGATATATAAGCTCAACAATGCCGAGACTAAGGAGAAAAAGAGGAAAATCAATGAGGAATCAAAGGATCCTCTTAAGCCTCAAATTGCTCTTAAATCGACAATCGAGGAAGGAATTACAAGTGAAAATATGAGTAATGAAAAGCTCGATGATATAGTCCTTTTTTTCAAAAAAAAAAAAATGAAGAGGTTTTCTAAATAATCGGAGATTCCAAAAGAAAGAAGAAAAGGGTGAAGAATGGAGAAAGAAAATCATTTTCTATGCTTGTGACAAACCCGATCACAAGATAACCGAGTGCTCAAACAAGAAGAGAAATATCATGAAAAATGCACTTCAAGCAACATGGGATGAAAGCGACGATGATGATCGTGATGGAAATGATAGTCAAGAAGAAATCGCTACCATGTGTTTCACGGTAATTGAAGATGAGGTAAACTCTATTGAAAAATGTTCATATGATAATTTATCTACCTCCTATGATGAAATTTTTGAATAATTTTAAAAACTTGCTCTAAATCACCCCATTCTTAAAAAGAATCACCACTTATTGAAAAGTGAATGAAGAAAAGTTTAAAAACTCAAAATGAAAATGTTGACTATGACTTATGGATTAAAGAAAATTCTTCCTTGAAAGAAATAGTTGAGGACTTAACTAAAATTATTTATAAATTTACTCAAGATAAGAAGAATATAGGTTGTGTTTGATAGCAAATATTTTCCATGGGAAATGGAACCATCAATTTGTCATGTTTGATAGCCATTTTTTCTAGGAAATTGGTTTTCCCTCCTACCCCCACACGTGCACATTTTCTTTGGTTTTGTTGAATTGATTTTCCCACCTTTTTGGTGGGATAAGCAATTCCAAGTTTTTTTTTTTTTTTTTGTACAATGGAAATAAATTTAATAACCAATTATAAAAAAATTATCACTTTAATGAATAATTTTCATGTAAAATAAAGCCAAATGAACACTAAACTTTGATAAAAAAACTGATTTTTTAGGAAGAAATTTTTTTTTTAACTTTTTGGCAATGGAAACAAATTTTATAGCCAATTGTGGAAAAAATTATCACTTTAATGGACAATTTCCATGTAAAACAAAACCAAACGAACACAAAATTTAAAAAATTTTCGGGTGAAAAATTATATCAATCAAACACACTTAATTAACAATTCACTGCAAAATAATTTTTAGGCAATTACTTTCTCTGGAATTTATTTTATTTCCACTTATTTTCCACCATTGCAATCAAACAGACCATTAGATTTAATATTTGGTGATCAAAAATGTGTTTTTGATAAAGCCCGAATTGGATATAAACCATCCTTAAAAAAATAATCTTTAAAATGGACATATTACATATAATTGTCTATCCAAAAAGAGACCACTTTGAAAGCAAGAATAAGTGGATTCGAGAATCCACTAAAACTAACTACCAATGACCCAAACTTGTATAAGTACTAAAAATAAAAAAATAAAAAATTTATTTTTATAGGAACCAAAGAAGATGAAGAGCAAATGGTTCTTGGATAGCGGATGCTCAAGATACATGTCTGGGGATTAAATGTTACTATCAAATTTCAAAGTAAATGATGGAGGTCATGTCACATTCGGAGATAATGAAAAAGGAAAAATTATTGGAAACAGAAATATTGGTAATCATTATTTTCCTTCTATTGAAAACGTGTTATTGGTAGATAACCTCAAACTTAATTTGTTTAGTATTATTCAATTATGTGATAAATATTATCATATTAAATTCGATTATTCTAAATGTCTTATTAAGAATGCTACATCGAAAGAGATAATATTTATAGGGAGTCGTAGCAAAGATGTTTATATTATAAATATCGAATTTGAAAGTGATGAAAAATGTTTATCGAGTTTAAATGAGGATACTTGATTGTAGCATAGGAGATTATGCCATGTGAGCATGTATCTTCTTTCAAAAATTATTTTGTCAAAGGTCTATCAAATTTAAAGTTTGATAAAGATAAAATTTATGATGCTTGTGAATTTGGTGAAAAAGTAAAAAGCTCCTTTAAACCTAAACTATATTCTTCAACTACAAAACCACTTCAACTATTCCACATAGATCTTTTTGGACCTTCTAGAACCTCTAGTTCTGGTGGAAAACATTTTGCCTTCGTCACTTATCTAGATTCACTTGGGTTCTATTCTTAAACCTCAAAGATGAAAATTTGAACACTTTCAAACACTTTTACAAAAAGGTTCAAAATGGAAAAGGGTACTCTATTACAACTATTAGAAATGATTACGGTGGAAAATTTGATAATCTTACTTTTGATAATTTTTGCAATGAAAATATATATGAACATAACTTTTCAGCTCTTAGAACTCCTCAACAAGATGGTATAGTAGAAAGGAAGAACCACACATTACAAGAAATGACTAGAACTATGTTAAATGAAAATAGCATGTCAAAATACTTTTGGACCGAAACCATTAACACAGTTTACTATATTGTAAATAGAGTTTTAGTTAGTCGAAAGAAAACTAAAACCTCATATAAGTTTTGGAAAAATAGAATTTCAAATATCAGTTATTTCAAAGTTTTTGATTGTAAATACTTTATTTTAAAGGAAATGTTATGGGTACATAGCAAGTGACATAATGATTTACATAAGGGCCACATGGAGGCCCACTATTGGAGGGACGTTTGTGGGCCCAGGCGCCCCTCCAATAGGAGGTCTCCATCTGGCCTTTATGTAAAGCATTATGGGAAATGCTATGTACGAATAGCATTTCCCTTATTTTAAACACAAAAGAAAATTTCGAAACATTTGATTTAAAATTCGATATTGGAATCTTTCTATATTACTCATCAACTAGCAAAGCTTATAGCGTCTTCAACAAAAGAACTATAATCGTTGAAAAATCTATGCATGTTACTTTTGATGAAATTAATCATCTTGATCGTGAGAAAAGTATTACTAATGACATAGGATTGGAAACTCGTTTTGAAAAAAATGGATATTTAAGACCGAAGCAAGGATTATTCAAAAGATGAACACAAGGGAGAAACAAACGTTCAACTAAGTAAAGTAGAACCTACCAAAGCGTCAAATAATCCCACTCTACCAAAAGAATGAGGTATGTCCATTTTCATTCAGAAGAACTTATTATACTATTTTTGAAGAGGAAGACATTTTTGAACCAACTTTACAACATAGAATGATTGATAATATATATGTTTTAAACAAATCCTTCAGATTTTTTTCACCCAAGCTTAAACAAATTTTCGACTAGTTAAAAGACCATCCCTTGATGATCCAATTTGTTTCCAGACCACCTCTTGTAAATAATGGTATTGTAATACTAGCTTATTATTATATTCACATATATGAAGGAACCAAAAGATTTAGACCTTCTTTAAAGACAATTACTAATATGAAAATTAGACAAATTGATTAAGAGAGATGAATTTCAGAGACGACAACCATGATGGAGATACAAAATAATGATTTGTCTTGTGGGACAGTGGAACAATCAAGTTATTTTATGTTCTCAGAATCTTTCCATGAAAGTCAAGACAGAAAAAATTGCTATATCAAACATTGAATAGAAAATATTATATCTGATGGCCTTCCAAAAGATAGACGGCGAATTATTTGAAAATTAATCAGATACCAAGGAAGAAGAAGAATAAATATTTGACGGGAAAAATAATGAAATGTACAGTGAATTTGAAGATGCATGCATTAAAATGATGGAAAGATATAATTGAGAACATTAATGGAGCAAAGACACAACATTATTCCAAAGACAATTGTTAAAGGCGGACCATGAAAAGAAGGGTAATGAACACTGTTAAAGGACGATTATTAGAGTAGGAATCTATAAAAGAAGGGTGTGTAGTAAGACTTTTGAAAAATGATCTTTTTGACTTTTAATTTAAGTCACACACTTGTAAAGTTGTAGATGTACTTTTAATTGTAAATCACACATGGAAAAATGCACAATTTTGATTACTTTTTTTAAAAGATATACGTAATGTACCAACGTTTATAAATATCAATATCACACATGATGAAACACATCGAAAACACAGAGCATACCATATAACACTCGTACTAAAAAAATCTCTTTCAATCCTCGTAAATTCGAAGAATTCAAATTAAAGTAAGTTCTTTAATACTACATTTTACTTTATAATTCTTTTTTACTTTATTTATTTTCGAGCAATGTCTAAAAGAGGAAACACCCTGTAAGCAATTAATTTATTCAAAAGCAATATTATAACCTTTTATTTCTTTCTTAGCCTTTTTATTTTGGATTTCATGACCAAAAGATAAAATAATCATTTGAGTTAAGTTGGTTTTGTTGCATCCCAATTAAGGGAGTTTGTTTAAGCCCTTTTAAACATAAAGAATTTTTTTTTTTTATATAGTCTTAAACTTTCTTAGAAAGTCAAGAAAAAAGTTAAGAGAGTTAGAAAAAAAAAAACTCTAAAAAATTAATTTGCTGAACGTTAAAGTACTCTAAAATCATTACAAACATATTGTTTTAAAGTTATGATATTTTATGCCATTAGATAAATGATATTTTATGCCATTGGATAAATATACTTCATCTACTACACTATGCTGCTCATTAGAATTTTTTTAGTGAATTTACTAATATCTGTTTAGAAAATCGAGAAATTGGCAGATTAGTTGTTATAAAAAGTCATCTATTATTCGCATTAGATATAAATATAGGTGACTCCTCTTTATGGATAAAGAGAGCATTCTATCTTTTAGTGTCGGAATTTGTTGATAAAAGATCCTAAAGATTGTAAGAAAAAAATAAAAGAAATAAAAATTGCAAGAAAACATAAAAATAATAGCAATATAATAAAAAGAAAGACAAAGATTTTCTCTTAGATCTCTTAAACAAGATTCTTAGAAGCCCCCTTGAATTTGGTACACGTTGCAACAAACACGAAATATATAAACTTTTTACACAGTCAAAGAACGTTGCAAAAACGACATTTGCAACATGCATCTAAAAAATATCATCAAATTTCAATTATGTTAAACCATTGTAACATTCATTTCTTAGAATGATGCAATAGACCCCTTTAGAAACATTCAATAAACGAATATTGTTTTTTTCGTATTGCAAAAAACTATTTTTGTTGTAGTGGTAATTTAACTTTTTATTAATCAAAATCGATACTACAAGTGTCTGTTAAAATAAGTACTTAAAAAAAAAAAAAGGTTTACTGAAAGAAAGTTGAACTTACTTCAAAGTTTACCCAACGTTTGGGTAAGTGTATAGGAAGTAAAATTGTTTCCAAACATCTACTCTAGCAATCAACTTACCACAACCATTAACTTGAACTTCTGAAAGAGCATAAAGACGAGAAAGAAAATTCTGCCTTTCCTCCGTAAGATAAATCTTTGGAGCCTGTCTCTAGTATGTTCCATAAGGCGCCCATGTCACGTCTGAGAAATTATAACTGGTATACTAGTGCAGGCGGAGAGGCAAAAACTGTATCATGTGTTTTAAGGAACTGCTTAGCCATTTTAGGTGATGAAGCCACCAAAACTGGATAAGAACCAAATTTAAGTTGCATTAATTCTCCATATTTTTGGAATAGTAGGTGGAGAGATTGATGTGGGATTGAACCGATAAATAGGTGTAGGTTGCTAGTTATAGGCCATGATTTATGGCCTGGTGGAAGGTTCTGTTTAGGACGATGATGATGGATTATATTTCAAATAATAATGACTAAAAAAATCCTCTTTTTTTTTTTTTTTTGGGAAGATGATTTTTTTTTAATTAATATGTTTTAAATTATTTTAGTGGAACTAGTTTACATTATTTGAAAATTTTACGACTTTGACTGCAATTGTGTCTTTTTAATTTTATTTATTTATTTATTTTAAGAAGAGGGTAAATTAGTCATTTTATAATGCTTTAATTAAGAAAATAGAAGGGAAAGATCTTTTGTACAAAGAAAATGTTGATATGAGTTCCAAATGCTAAAATTGAAAAAATATGGATGATTTACGCAGTGAGAGCAAACAGTATGGATGTTTTATACCAACTATCCATATTTGGCGAAAGGAATTGACGGAATGAGACGGAAATTAGCAACTTAACAAGAAAATGTTAAAATGAAGGTGCAAATGTCAAGTTTGGAACGATATGGACGATTTGTGTAATGAATGCAAATAACGATAACGTTTTGTGCAAAGTACCCCTGGAATTGAGATATTTTATCCAATTTCCTCTATATAGTAATGAAAATTTTCACTTTGTTTCTGAATCTCTACGGAATGTAATAAATCTATAATCTTTCATAGCATAATTTATCATCAAATTTTTCATTATTTACTAAAATTCATCATTTTTTTTTCATTTTGATCATTAAATGACGAATTTGTCATCCTCTTTAAATAAACAAAAAATAAGTAGGATAACAAAAAATAAGAAAAAAAATTACAAATGAAGTTTCTATAATTTCTGAAAAAGTACAATTGAATTTCACTTAAGATAATTAAATAATATTAACCCAAAAATATTAGATTGACAAAAGAAAATTTTCATTTTCACCAACCAAATTCACCCTTTCACAAAGCAGAGTGGAATATCTCGCCCTTTGAGTTGTGGACAACAGCTATACCCCATGAGGATTTGAATGCTAAGACATTTAAAAGAGCACTTTTAAGATCAACACGTCACTCTAGTTGAGTACAGACCTTGGGAGTAATTGTTGGAGTCCGAACTCTGACCTCACTAAAATAAGTAAGCCTTCCCACTAATGATCTATCACTTAGGTCAGACGCAATACATTTGAGGTCAGCTCGGGTGGAATTCGTCGTCATCTTGGAGACATAATGGTGTCTAGAATCTGTCATCACCAATGCACCATTCAACCTAAAGAATCATACCGTGCCACCTGGCGTCATAGACGTCAACACATCTTATTCAACCAATCAATTAAAAGTAATGATTACTTGATGGTATCACTGCAGTCCAAATAATGATGATTTGATAAAGTCGATCTCAAGAACCAATCAAATCCAAGACAATGGCATGCATATTAAGGTCATTATTGTAGCTTATTTCACCCTGGGTGGCAAACTCGCTAGTATTCGATCTATAAATAGGAGTAATGGTCCCCCCTTGGGACCGAACTCAATATACTCAAATTACTCCAATCAATACAAAAACTCTTCTCTTTTACTATTTCAGCAATTTACCTTTTACAAAATTTCAATTAAGTTGATAAACACCAACCTAGTCATTATTGTTCTAAAAATGACACAAAATAGAAAAATTTCTCGCTTTAATTGTCACGACTAATTTAATAAACTTGTTGGCGTTATAAAAGGAAATTAGGTTAGTAAATTATTATCTTTAAGAAAAAACTCAATCCATTTTGTACTATATCATGTTGATTTTTTTATCGCAAATGGTGATGGATTAGGATGTCGGCATGCACGGGCGAGATTGGTTGGGGAAGATGAGATTTTTCCAATTTATTATTATTTTTTTATGTAACAAACCATGGTCCTCATTTTTTAAAACTTATTTTTCTAAATTCATTTTTAGCCACATATTTCATGGAACTTATCAATTTTTTCAACTTTTTAACCATATATTTCATCAACTATTATCAAAATTTATTAAAAAATGATTTTTAGTAAAACCAAACAAGGTCTTAATATGTATTTAATTGTTTTAAGTGGGATTTAGTTTCACCTTTTTAAAAGTTATGAGATTCCATCTACAATTTTTTTTTTCTTGTTTTTTTTTTAATTTTTATTTAAAGAAAAGGATAAATTCATCATTTAGTGATCAAAATAGAGGAAAATGCAAGTTTGAAGGTAATTTGTTGCATTTTGCAAAGGTTGAGGACAAAAAAAATGGAAACTTCCTTATAGTAAATGAAAAGAAGAAAAGTAATCTTGTTAAGTAAATAAAAACATTCCAATTATTTGGAAAATAGTTTAACCCAAACTACCTAACTTTTGTTTGGACCGATTATTCCCTAGCCCGTCTCAAGAAAATGGAGTCATGGTGGACTTTGCTTGCTAGGCTCCTGGTTCTATTGGAGGCTTGGCCATCTTATCATTTCGAGCTTGAAATTTTTGTCAATCCGACTTACACTATAATAATAACTAATTATAAGTAAAATATTTTATTTTCTCGATGCCACAATTATCTATTCATTTTGAAGAAACAAGGAAGCAAAAGAGCAATTCTGCAAAAGCTTTTGAAATTTCTAGAGAAGATGAAACCAACAGGGGGGATGATGACGTACCCTGTATATGCCCCCCCACGCGCATTTTATCAGTACCTAATATGCTACTACTTTATATGCGCTTATTTCTGGAATTGCAGAAACCCCTGAGGATGTGCTTCAGTAAAAACTGTCTAACATTTGGCCAACAGTGGGTGGCAAATTACTGTATTATACTATTTTCAATGCAAAATCTTATTATAATACTCTTTGTATTGTAGAGCTTGATATAAAATATTAAAATGAGTTAATTTCACAATAGTCATTAGAATTAAATAACATTATATAACCAATCACTCTATTAGTGAAATGTAGTTATATAGATAGTGACGCTACTACCAAAAATCGTATTTGAGATCATCCGACCTCGATTTGGGAAAACATGAGGGATGAGCACGAATAGGACAACCGAAAAGTTGCAAAAAAAGCTAGAAGAGATGTTCTCGTAGCCTGCAACATGCATGAGTGCAATAATCAAATTACCTGAATGGACATACACCGTCACTCGGGGAATGTTCTGTAAGTTTTATGCGCTAGGTCCAATCAATTTGGGACATAAGCACTTTAAATATATATAATATCGATATATTTTAATGGAAATATTT
>CAIGRB010012343.1:35573-50377 GCA_903798255.1 Fraxinus quadrangulata
AAGTGTTGGATAATTAATTAATTGGGTTGCTTATTAATAGGCCCGAATTAATTGATTGGACTAATTAATTCATGGACCAGATTTAATTAATTAAATATTGGATCGGGTTAAGTTTAAGAGACGGGTCGAGCCCACTTGAGCTTATATTAATATGCTATTAGGGTTTGAGAATTGAATAGAATTATTATTATTCTTGCTAGCATAAGAAAAGAAGCCTTAGTCGTCATTCTTGTTCTCTGTGTGGATCACCATTGGAGGCTGGACAATTGGACAGCTTGGATTGCAGATCGTGATCGTTGGAGTTCAAGAAAAAATAAAAGAGTTTGCCGAATTCATCAAATGTATAATTTCTATCACAATTTCTATCTAAACACAATGTAGATCCTTGTATGGGAATCGAAATTGCTTATTTTTCGTTGCGCATGATTAAGTAAATTCCCAACATGTTCAACTTACTAACGCAACAGACTTGCGTTGTTGGCCCCAAACTTCTATTTAATTTATTCCTAGAGTTCAATTTGTTTTTGTAAGATAAATAGGTTGGATGGAGACAACGACAAGGAGAGGATAAAAGGGAATAGACTAGCCATGTAACCGGGGCCTCTGATCCTAATAATAAAAGTATAAGTGAGCCGAAGTCAACGAGGACCCCAATGTCGTGTATAGTTGTGTATATTTATCTTGAAGAAAGGATTCCACTTTTTGAGGTATTGAGCTATTTTGCTAGGTTGGAAGCGGTTCTTCTTTTACATAATGTCATGTGAGGAAGAGGCTGGGCATCCGTTTGGAACGAATTGGGAAATTTTCTTTATTGATAATTAGCACAAAAGGCATGCCTATTTTGAGATTATAGCTTGGGCGTGCTAAGAGGTTGCACGAATTACAGCCCTTGGTCGCCAATATAGATCAATTGCCAACAGAGAATGTTCTCATGGTAGTAGGTTTAGGATCGAAGGGGATAGTGGCCTGAATTTTCCTTCCTTATTGTTAGGAATTGAGGAGGGGTAGCGCGATATGAAGTATAGATCGCACAATTAATAATCAAGAACAAGATTTAAAAGAAAAACAAACAAGAAGATGAAATTGACAGAAGAACCGAATATTTTGTTGACAACCAATAGAGAGAAAAATACAACTTCTGCAACTCAAGGTCTATAAATATGTGGCCCAAGAAGCGGGCGAGAGCCTATCGCTCAAGCTATAGCTCAACGACAGGCGGGCAACAGGCTTCCTATTCCAATTTGGACTGAATTTGGGTCACAAAACCTAATACAACTTCTACCACTTAAGGTCTTTGAAACTAAATAAAGAGTCTACTATTTATAGGAGACATGTTCAAATCCTAGGTTTAATCTAAAATATGGAAACTAGGTTAAAAATAACATAAAATCGAAAAATAAGGAAAAAGATCTGCGGCTCGTCGTGTTAGATAAGTCTTTTAGTACTAGATACCAGATTTACAATTTTAATACCGTATTTACAACATACCGAATTGGCATATATCGTATATGCAGTGAATTTACACATTGGATTTCCACATATCGTTTTTGCATTTAACTTTGAATATAACAGATTCAATAATCTAGCAGATTCAATGATTTTTTAATTACAATAAAACGTAACAAGTAATTTAAAGAGAATTGCAACATATCAATATGCAAAAATGAGTAACAAACAAGTAATAAAAAAAAAAGAATTAAACAGTAAAACTTTTAACCCGAGCGTCTGTTTCCCCTGTACAACGGTAAAACTAATAGATTTTGAGCACTACATATACTATTTCGGCGAACTAATTTTGTGTCTAAACAATACTACCTCCAAAACTCAAACAAAAATTAAAATGTATACAGACAGAACTCGAACTGTATACAGAACAATTTTCAGATGCATTCCTGTATATTTAGAAAAGCGGAAAACGAGACATATAAAGACTTGGCTCTTGAGTTTTATCTACGAGATTGTATTATATTGAGTACAGTAGTAATTAAAACTGTCGTATATTTTTGAATTGGTTACATTGTTAGAATATGTTGAATGGACTTAGGTTCTAAAAACAAAAATCATATTATGTAAATCACCTATTGAAAGGATTGGTGTTGGGAGCTATTTAGATAGGTGTTGATTCCATGCATATTAAAAAAATTTGTGAAGTGCTTTTCATTAATAGGTGAAACCTGGGTAGTAATAATATACTAGAGATTTGATCTCAACTACTTGTCCCAATAACAGAAATTTGCCTAACTGTGGCACATAAAAAAGTTACCTACATTATAGTGTGAAGTTAGTTTTGAGTACTTAGACTCTATTCATACCAATATTTTAAGAGACAATCCACCGGGGAAGAAAATTGCCACATTGTAGATTAGAAACTACCTTAAAATAAAAAAATAAAAAAAGAATGGTGAGGTATTATCTGATCCTGATGCAAATGGTGATAAATGAGGATGGGATGTGATTGATCGTATCAAGCATATCCATAAATTCATCATGCAAGAGAGAGAATGGTGTCTTTGTCCTGGTTCTTAAATAGCAGAATAGAAATGATAAGTGTGTTTTTGCATACTTATTTAATACTTAAATATGTTTATTATTGATAAAAAAAAAAAAAAGAGCGAATTTCTACTCACAATTATGTAATTATGACAAAATAAAAAGAACATGACAAAAGGAGGAAAAATGAACTAAAAGTGTGCAAAATTATGAATGTGTGGATCAAAATGAACAAGTCTAAAAATTTGAAGGACATTGGATACAATTTACGGAGGGCGTAAATGAAAGATAAATCAAAATATGAGGACTAAATTGTGCAAGATAAAAGTTGAGGGACCTGGCATGAAATTATCTAGGGAATTTGGCTGCAAAATTAAACTAAATTCCAGTTTATAGCTCAATTTTAAAGATCGGGGATGTTTTGTTGGCTTCTCAAACTTCAGGGGCTTGGGCTGCAATTTTTGGAAATGAATTTTAAACCCAGGATTCTATCTTGGACGTGCAGTTTCTTCTGTTGTTTTTTTCTTTTCTTTTTCTTTCTTCTTTTCCTTTGTTATTCTCTTCTTTTTTGTTGTTTTTCTCTTCTTTTTCTTTTCATTTTTAGTTGTAATTTTTGGGGGAGAATCATCAAGAACACAAGGAGAATACATTCAAGAATTTGGAGAAATATTTGAAGAAATCAAGGCCAAGCTTCAAAAAATAGTTTTATCTATAACTTTGTATTTTCTCAATTATTTTGCCATATTTGTAATGTATTATTATAAATATTCTCTTTTTTATCATTTGTATAACATGGGCTAAGTATTTTTGTTGGGATTTATGATTGAAAGTTAACCTAACTTTTATTAATTTTAATATTTGCCTTTTAATGCTAAAATGCTTATTTTCATATGTATTTATTCTTGTGTTGAATGTGTTTCATTTATTTGGTTATTAAATGATTGAGTTTAGTAATTTATATATCGTTCGAGAGAAGATTGTGCATTTTAGACCAAATAGTAAATACTCTAGATTTGTGAAGGGATAGAGACATATCACTAACCCTAGGTGGCCCATCGAGATATTTTCACAAAGATTTAATGCGGTTGTTTGGTTTTAATCGACATAGATGTATAGTAGATTAACCAATCAATTATGGCTAATTTCACTCAAGAGATGTAATTAACTAAACTTGGAAAATCATGTTTAACATAGTAAATGAGTAATTTATTAATTGGCTTGTGGAGAAATTAATTAGGCGACGGTTAAGCGAGACCATGAATCACAACCACGTTTTTCCTCCAAAATTTCCAAGTGTTTATATTTTCTTATTGTGTAGATTTTTAGTTAATTTTCCTTATTTTCTAAAATCAAATTTTATTGTGTGTTTGATCTTATTGTTAAAATTAAATTGACTAAAGTTGTGTAATCGAAAGTAACCATTCCTCGAGGGATTGACAATCCTAACTCAAAAAGTCCACTTTATTACTTGAACACGACTCGTGTACTTGCGGTATATTATTTTAGCAAACAATTAAAAAAGCAGATACCACTCTTTTCGTCAAAACTCATAAGACCGATATGATCATTGTTCAAATCTATGTTGATAATATTATATTTGGTGCTACTAATATTCATCTTTGTAAGGAATTTTCTAAGTGTATGAGCATAGAATTTGAAATGAGCATGATGGGAGAACTTAGATTCTTCCTCGGTCTCCAAATTAAGCAAACGTTTGATGGAATTTTCATCAATTAAAGTAACTACATTTTGGATATGCTCAAGAAATTCGACATAGATGATTTGAAGCCAATGAACACTCCTACGAGATCATCCATAACATTGGACAAGGACGATCAAGGTACGTCCGTTGATATAACAAAATATCGAGATATTATCGGATCCATTCTTTACTTAACCGCAAGTAGACCCAACATTATGTTTAGTGTATATCTATGTGCTAGATTTCAATCTAATCCTAAAGAATCACATTTTAAGGCCGTAAACGAATCTTTAGATATCTTAGTGGCACTAGAACTTTAGGGCTTTGGTATCCTAAGGGCACCCATATTCATCTACTTAGCCATTTGGATGCCCATTGGGCCGGATGTACAATCGATCGAAAAAGCACTAGCGGAACATGTCGTTTTCCAGGCTTTACACTTATATCATGGTTTAGCAAGAAACAAAACTTCGTTGCATTATCTACCGCTAAAGCTGAATATATCTCGACCGCTAGTTGTTGTGCACAAGTTCTATGGATGAAACAAACTCTTAGTGATTATCACTTATCCTTTGATCATACCTCTATCATTTAAGGTAACACTAGTGCTATTAACTTATCTAAAAATCCTATTTTGCACTCTGGGATGAAACATATTGAAATTTGACAGCACTTCCTTAGAGATCATGCCCAAAAGGGTGATATTGTGCTAGAATTCGTAAACAAGGAAAATCAATTGGCCGACATCTTCACAAAATCTCTAGCTCTTGATCGATTCTCACATCTTAGAAGAAGTTGTTCACGAAAATATATTTCGAATTAAAACAACTGCAAGTGTACGATTCGTTAACAAGTAATAAAGTAGACTTTTTGAATCCGAGTATCGTCCCATGAAAATTGATTAATTCAATTCTTATTACCTTAACCTTAACTGAAACTAGAATAAAGTAACGTTTTGTTGTGATGAAATTATAACTAAAACAATGCTAAGTATGTGGGTAAAAATGATTTAACTAAATTAAATGCAAACGGCGTTAAATGTAAGTTGGAGTGTTTGAATTTACGATGAATGTACTATGATCATCAATTTTCGTCGATTTGGCCTGGGCGCCTAGAAAATGGGACGGCCGCCCAACATAAAATTTTTGTCCTGTTGTTGAGGTCTAGGGTAATTGGGCGGCCACCCAATTATAAAAATTTCGCGAATTTTTCTTTCAGTCATTTTCTTCATTCTTTCTTCTAACTTGGTCATTCACATCGAAGTACTTCAATTTTAGTGCTCCAATTTTTACTCTAATATATATTAGTCCCCCATCTATTGGTTTTTGACTCTTTCACATATTTGTTTCTTCTCCCGGGTCATCTTTGACTATTTGCACTTTGGTCCCTGAACTTTGGCTTCTTTCCATTTTAGTTCTTTTTCCGCTTCTTTTTCCTAAATTCCACCATGTTCATCAATGTTATCCTATAAAACATATTTTATATAGAATTATGCCATATTTCGATATATTTACTAACAATTTCCCACATTTTGTGACCTAAATAAGTGTATAAAACGTACTTATCAAATCCCCCAAACTTGAACAATTTTTTGTCCTCAAACAAACGTAACTTATTTCCAAACATGGTTTGACAACATATCGTGTCTCAGGATTGAAATTTAACTATCAACACAATGAATAGCTTCAACATTACAAAATCAAATCAACCTCTACTGGTTACATGCAAAACTCGATGTGTGTGGGTGTAAACTTATGTAAACATATCAAGCTCATGATTGGTTCAATTCCCAACCCATAGTAGTCAAATATTTCCTCTCTCTCTAGAGATACACATCCCCCTAAACTTATTTTGTTCACTCAATTTTCTCGAGTTTCATTCTAAGTTGAACTTATTTAATTCTACTCCTTACCCTCTCTCGGTTTGAATGGATCTTACTATCACAAGTTCACACTTCAACAAGTCAAGAGTCTACTTTATTTTTTACTGTCTCAACCTTTAAGATTAAACTAAGCTACTTGCATTGTATCAAAGGTATAATTTTATAACCAAACGTCTTGGGGCTTAATCAATGTAATTTTACTTCTTCTTTTTTTTTTCTGAACTATTTTTTTCCAAACATCTTCTCATTTGCTTTCTATATAACTCATGTAGTGAGTTTTAGATCGATAACTCTCAAGTCAGATGAACATAAGGGCACCCGATTTTTAACCCTTACAGACTTATTCACTCGATTTATACAGGCTAGAAAATATGATTTTATTCACACAAGACTCGTGTTATAACCCTTTTCTTTTAGATATTCAGCCTCTAAAACCAAACCAAACCAAACCTCACCTCAAGACTTTCACCTCATTTTCGTCTCATTGGCTTTAGACAATCCACACAATGTAATTTCATGCACGGAACCACTACTTATCTCAATGTTCATTTGTAATAGCTAAACCACCTCCAAACTGCTCTATAATGGATTATGGATAAATACAATAGAGACTATTTGAGTTTAACTTACTATGTTCAATTCTTCTCTAAGTAATGAGCGAAATCACCAACTTAATGTATAAACATGAGTGTCGTGCATAAAGAATGTCAAGTTTCACATAAACTAGTATTGATTAATCCTATCATGCAAAGTTTCCACCATTTATAGCTCATACTTATTCCAATATTCAAACTCATACAAGCACCCAAAACAATAAGCAAATACTAGAAAATAAATAAAAATTACTAATTTTTAAATTTTTTTTTCACACAAATAGCAATAATTTATACAAAAATATTGATGAGTGACAAAGGTGTCATAAAAATTCTGCCACAAAAACTTGTTCATGAAAATATATTTCGAATTAAAACCACCGTAAATGTACGGTTCGTTAACAAGTAATGAAGTTGATGTTTTGAGTTCAAATATCGTCCCACGAAAATTGATTAGTTCAATTCTTATTACCTTAACCTTAATCGAAACTAGAATAAAGTGACGTTTTGTTGTGATGAAATTATAACTAAAACAATGCTAAGTATGTGGGTAAAAATGATTTAACTAAATTAAATGCAAATGGCGTTAAATGTAAATTGGAGTGTTTGAATTTACGATGAATGTACTAGGATCACGAATCTCTATGTAATAATTCTTTTTAAACTCAATTCTATACTTTGAAAACACGGTGAAAAATTGACGAATCAGTGTTCCTAAATTATTCAACACTATCTATCGAGTAATGTCAAACTTATTCTCATATATGACCTGACTATATCTCTGTAACGGATACGAATATATAAGAATGCATGATTTTTTATGAATATTTAAAGATTCACACAAGGCATAGCGGTATATTTACTATCCCCTATCGGACCTTATGACAATTTATATATGTCGAACATATTTCCCTTCTTTCGAATGCATGAAATCAGTCACGTTATGTACACAATAATTATGGAGAAAATAAGATCATATAAATCATTCAAATATCCAAAACGTGTTTTTATTGCCAATAATCTAAAACTAAGAAATAAAAATCATATTACATAGTTCATCATTCTCATAGAACAAAGAAATCTAGCCTAAAATGTTATGAAGAAGAAAACACAAAGAATATTAAAAAATCGACATCACCCAATATAAATCTTGAATTGATTATCGTGTTCTTGAATTCGATCTTCGTGTTCTTCGTTTGTTCTCTACTCCAAAAGCTCCTCAAAATATATTGTAATGCGTGTTCCCCACTTTTTGACGGCCCTGGGATTTTAAAAGACTTCCCAAAATTCGTTTACATAAGAGTTGTAATTAAATTGGAAACTAGTAAATTTCCGCATAAAATTTTCATCCTGTTGTTGAGGTTTAGGGTCAGGTGGCCGCCCGACCAATATAACTGGGCAACCACCCAACCAATAAAAATTTCGCATATTTTCCTTTCAGCCCTTTTTATCATTCATTCTACCATATTAGTCCTCTACGTCAAAATACTTCAATTTTAGTGCTCCAACTTTTACTCAAATGTATATTAGTCCCCATTCATTGGTTATTGACTCTTTCACATCTCCATTTCTTCTCCCAGGTCATCTTTCGACTATTTTCACTTTGGTCCCTGAACTTTGGCTTCCTTCCATTATAGTTCTTTTTCTGCTTCTTTTTCCTAAATTCTACCATGTTTATCAATGTTATCCTACAAAACATAATTTATATATAATTAAGTCATATTTCGATATATTTACTAACAATTTCTCATATTTTGTGCCCTAAATAAGTGTGTAAAACGCACTTATCAGAGGTTTAGGCATAATTAATGAATTTGAAGTACAAGACTAAAACTACATGCTCTTATATGTTTCCATTTTCTTTTCACCTTAATTCATGTGCATCATATTTTAATTAAAACAATCATCTGGATGAGGAATCGGACGTCCGAATCCAACCAGATCGTCTGGACCAGTGTCCGGTTTAGCAGAAAAATGTTCTATCAAACCGGACGTCTGGTTCAGCGTCTAGGGCCTTTTTAATTCGCGAACAGACCCCTTCTTCTCCCATTTTTCCATCATTTCTCTCCCTAAATCTTTTCTCCATCACGTAATCTTTGCCCTCAAGTCATCAATCAACTTTTAAATTCAAAACCCATTACTTTTACATCCCTGATTCTCAAGAAATCTTTACTTTCATCTTATTTTCACCCCAAATTCTCGAACCTTAGGCTCTCCACCCTTATTCTCG
The DNA here is from genome assembly GCA_903798255.1 of Fraxinus quadrangulata. NCBI lineage: Eukaryota > Viridiplantae > Streptophyta > Magnoliopsida > Lamiales > Oleaceae > Fraxinus > Fraxinus quadrangulata. The sequence continues at coordinate 44,471 of CAIGRB010012343.1, forward strand.
ATTTTCAACCATGGCAAGCTCTAGACGGATGGGAAAAAGACTAAAAAGCACGGTGAGGCGCACTCCACCTTCTTCATCCGATAAAGAGTTCGATTTGGAACTCGAGATACCGGTCAACCCATTCGAAAAATCACCAATTTTTATAGGTAAACATGTTGATTTTGCGGATTTTATCATTGAAGCACCCGCATTTCATATCAAGGAAATTTTTAAAAATATGGGATGAATTTCAATTGCAACATTAGAAGATCATGAATACCCAAGACTCATGCAAGAATTTTACAAATGTATGTCGATTTCACGTACGAATGAAATTTCATGTTTGGTTAAAAATAAACGTGTCGTTCATTTGTGACATTTTGGAACTTGAAGTGTGTGAAACACAAATTTTTCTACACAAGGCACATCCCACACTCAACGGCTATGACCCTACTGAGGCTTGTCGTTGCGTCACTGGGAAATTTTTTGAAAATATCATCAAAGTGAGTGCACATCAATTGTCTCTTCCATGCAAGGATTTATACAACATAATTGCAAATGTTATCCTACCCCGAAAAGGTTATCGGGATGAAGTGAGTTCATTTGATCCCTTCCTTCTCGATTCATTTCTTGTCGGTAGATAACTTGATTTCCCAACCATTGCATTAGGACTCATGAAACTTGTCCATTCATCATGAAATGTTAAAGCTTTACCATATGACATACTTCTCACAAAGATTTTCAAACACTTTCACATCTCATTAGATAATGAAATATTCGTCCAACTTAAACCCACCGATACTATCAACATCAAAACACTTAAATGCGTGAAAATCACCATAGAACATGGTCAATGGGTGGCACATACCAGGGGATTCGACCCCACCTCAGGTCCATCAACTCTACCCTTTGAGGATGACGACGAAGGTTACAAAGATAACGTACCGAAGCTCCTGTTCCTCCTCACGACATCCCGGGGTCCAACATCCCTCATTCCTCGGGCAGTGGCTTCACATTCACCGAGAATCAATACAACTTTTTGAATGGCTGCATTGACTCCCTCACATCCGCAATTGATGGTCTTAGTGGAATGCTCCATCGAGTACTATCTCAACAAGAAGTCATTCAAACTCAACATACGACAATGTAGGCTCAACAGAATGCCTTCTACGCACACTTCTATGCTCAGTTTCCTCCTCCACCTCCTTCAGAGTCTTAGTCATAGTTTGATCTTCCCTTTTATCTTTATTTGCTTTACTCTGGATGTTTTCTCATATTTCACTTGATGTTAAAATTTTCTATTTGCTACATGTTGAATATTTCATTATGAACTTTCTTTGCATAATACTATTTCTCCTTGAGATTTCATTAACTTATGTTTTGATTTGTCTTCCCATATATATATTTTTTCTACTTCATATTCTTTTTGCTTATGTCAAAATGGGAAAAATATATGAACGATGATATGCATGCTTAATGTGTATAAGAAATGGGGAATGCTTGATTTATAAAACATAAGGGGAAGATTATTGCCAATGTATGAATCATATGAAATAAAGTATTCTTCTTATTGCAAATCATCTATTGTTTATCATAATCAAAAAGGGGGAAATTATTGACCTATGGTCGATCTTATGTTTTGATTATAACAAACAAAGTATGTTTATCTCTAATATTTATATTTAAAGTCTTCATTGTTACATATTGCGGACTTAATCAAATTGGAGACAAAACGATTGAATGAAAAGTTGTCGATTAAGAAAGATAAAAATAGAAATCAATCATTCACAATTGAGCACTCACGCCAAAACAATTGGAAACAAATTTGCTCCATTGAGCAACAAATCGAGCACTGGCACCAAATCAATCGAAGATATTGGAACTAGATGTTTTAGCTCTTTGTAAAGGGAAAATACTTTAATTCTTAGTAATGACACATTGATAGCTCAAGCAAATGATTTTAATGCACAAACTCATTTCGTAAAACGTTTTTGCTTGAAAAATATTTTCTTTTAAGGTAAGGACTATGACCTAATTTTCGGTCATACTAAACATTACTTACCTTAAAGTATCAAGTAAATATGTCAANAATTTTCAATCATATTAGCATCACTTACTTAGAAAATCAAGTAATAACGTTATGCAAAAAACATACCGGTTGCTATAAAATAATAATAATAATAGTGTCAAAGTTTCTAGCCATCCGGATGTCCAGACGTCCGGTTTGCTAGCAACGGTCAAAAATTCGACCGCTCTGACTATTTTAAATAGCCACTTTTTTTAGTCTTCCGATATACAGAAAAGTTAGCGTTTCTCACTCCTATAAATATTAACTCATTTGTCATTCATTACAACAACTAGAAAGTATTAAAGTGAGATTCTTTTGAGCAAAATAGCATTTGTTTCTTATCCTATTTATTATTATAAATTCATTTTGTTTTGAATTTTTTTTATTAAATCAATTATTGAAAATCATTCAACAAATCAATTTTTTTTTTAAACCTAACAGTTGAGCTCCACTCATTGCTATCTATTAAAGTGTTAGCCTACTTCTCTTCTTGTACTCAACTTTGAATCTATCATTAATTAAGAAGATAAGATTTCACTTGTAAATTTATTTGAATCGTGGTTCGTGTTGAGATCCTGGAAAGCTCAACGTTGTAAAATGATTGATGCTCCTTGATTGTAAGTCACTGGAAGTTTTGTAAAGGATTGGATTGCACCATAAGTCAATCAACATAGTGAAATGGTCTTACTCAAGTTAGAGAACTTGGTAACGGAAGATGCAGATCATCGCGTTGGATCGAACCTCCATAATTATATCGTTTGCACTCTCTATCCCTTTTCACTTATTGCTTTCATATTCGTGTTTGGTATTTGAATCAAACTATCTAGTTATTACGTGTTTAATTTTAAGTTAATTTTTTTAAAAAAATTTTAAAACTAATTCACCCCCTCTTGGTTAACTAGTCTTGGGCTATCACAAATACCTTGAGGTAGACCTTCAAAATTAAACTTTTAAAATTTGAAGAGCCACCCACTTTCTATAATTAAATGCATTCAAAGTATTTTAATTTTTAATGGAGAAAAATAATATAGTAATATGGAGGGATATTAGTGAAAATAAATATGGAAGTAAGAAAATTAAGTGTTAAATATAAATAGTCTATTGCAATACTTAAATTTTTTTAGCTCTTTAAATTTATAAGTGCTCTCTAAATTGCAAAAAATGCTCTTTAAAGATAGAGTCTCTTAGATATGCTCTAAGAGGATGTGACTTCATTCGTTTCTTTAACCATCTCTCCTGCCCTACACGACAACTATTTTTTGTTGTACGGATGGGCTTCCTTGAAGTTGTCGGTATGCGATACAAAATAGAAGTGAATGTTAAATAGAAAAATATTATTGAAATTTGATAATTTTCGCACTTGAATGTCTACTGTTGTTCTTTATATGTGTGCACCTTTAAAACGAAAGTGTGAAAAGACTCATCACGACGTAGGATATTTTGTTAGGTTTTAATTTGTCTGTGGGCCTACATATGTAATAAATTGTATATTAACGACTATCTTAAAGTTAAGTCCAAAATTAAAATAATATAATAAATAATTAAATAATTAGGTTTGAACATCTAAATAAAGTATGGGACCTGTTATATATGTAGAGACTGGATCCATTAGGGTTGTACTTGACGATGTACCAAATACATATGAAAATTATATATAAGATTATGGTCCACAATTCATATGTAATTTCTTATTCTTTGTGTCATCTCATCAACACAAGATTACAAGAGAAAACATAGTGAAGAGAAATATTCAAAATCCATAATTAAGAACTGGCAATCTACAATCAAGAAGAAGGAATTGAGACAATTAGGATTACGGAGCAAGAAGCAAAGATCAAGAATAAGAACTCAATAACTAAAAGAGTCAATAATCAAGATTCAAAATTTGGAATCAAGATCAAGTATTAAATAATCATTCCCAATAAATTCTTGATGATTTGACATGGAGAAATTTGACAATAAAGTAATTATGTTTTTATGTTCTTAAAATTTAAAGTTGGATAAAAAATCTAACATATTTGATGCACAAGTCAGAAGAATAATAAAAGGAGTCGGATAGGGAATTTTACTTATCCCTTTCCCAGTAGATGGTTACTGAAGGAGACTTTGTGATGGATGAAAATATTCCTGGCTTTGGTCTTGAACTGTTATAGTTCAAAGTGGATGGTGACTATGTAAACGATTGGGATATGGGACTGTCCTTTTTCTTTGGTTTCTAGTCAATTAAATTGGTTAAGTTTATGGGTGGACATAATTTGGTTGGCTCGGATCTCATGAGAATTGGATAGAACTGGTATTAATGAAAATTTTGCAAATGGAACCGAAAGGTTCCATATATAATGATGGAATCGAATGGGAATAGAACTTACTTGTTTTGGTTCTTTGTGTATTTCACAAAAAGTTGTAATATTTAAATTGTTGGGTAAATTTTATTATTTTATTTTCATACTTTTTATTTCAGGAGACGTATCTTGATTATTCTAAATATAGATTATTTCAATTAAATTCATATCGTTTAATTTAATGATTGGTTCAATTTGGAGACTAAACAAAGACAATTTTAGAACTGAATAAAATTTAGTTCTATATATAGAATTGAGAACCAAACTAGAATTTTGACAACCATAACAAATTAAATTTTAATGAGAGCCGAACTACATTGAAAGTTCATCCCATTTTTTCCTATTCGGTTGATTTAAATAAAAATTTCGTTCATAAACGGTTTATAATTGATCTAGGGATGACAACGTGGCGGGACGGGACGGGGCGGGGCAGGGGAGCCTTACCCGTCCCCGCCCAGGGGCAAAATTCCCAGTCTCGTCTCCGCCTCGTTTGAAGTGGGGACCCGCGGGTATCGGGTTTGTCGGATTTTTTTGTCACTTATCTTTATTTATTTGATTAACTAGAGGATGCGCTTTGCATTTTCTTTACCTTTTCTTTTGTGGGTGTGTATATAAATAACTCCATCAAGTGGTAGTTCATTTTTCATTTTTTAATTTTTTTAAAAAAACACATGTAAATTAGAGGTTGTAGTGAGCTCGTAGTTCATTAACTACTCTTCCACTTCCATTATTCGAATTAGTGGATCATGATACAGATAATGATTGATACTTTTAAAAAACACGGTAGGACTGATTGAGAGAATGAGCTTGTGTCGGGCAAAAACGAAAATGGGTCGAGGCTTTCCTCGTAATTGGATGGTCCAACCTTTTTCACCTCTAATTATCCTGAAGAAGTGAGATCTTAAAAACAGAGTCAGTGGTTATCTTCTAAACTCTCTCTTTTTCACCAGTGATTTGTCTCTAAATACTATTCAATTGAGACTTTTAATGACTTTTTAGGATTTAAAAAGTTTAAGGGTATTCTATGTAAACTTTTGAAGACTCTCTAAAAGTATTGATGTATTCAATTAAGACTTTCATAAATTTTTATAAAATCTCTAAAAGTTACAGTGTATTCAATTAAAACTTTTTAAAAGTATCTATGAGTTTTGAGGTATTCAAATTTTTATGACTTTTAGAGATTTTAATAAAAGTCTCCATGGTACTAACTTTTAACCAGAAAGTACTCAAATAAAATCTCAAAATTTGTCTTTCATTAATCACAAGATTTTAGGAAACTTTCACCAAAAAAAAAAAAAAATCTAATATAAATTTTTTTTTTAATATTTCTCTTTCCTTTTCCCATTCTACAAACATTACAGTTATGATTAAATTTTTTTTTCTATTGATTGTATTAGTTTTTTTTTCCCTCTATCTTATTATTTATTTCTATTTTCTATGAAAAAATTAAATTGTATTTTTATAACTTTTTTTTTCTTTTTTTCATTTATTTTTTCTGAGAAATATCTATTTTTAATT
>CAIGRB010012343.1:52696-70408 GCA_903798255.1 Fraxinus quadrangulata
TGGACACGCATCTTATAAGCTGACAATATAAAAGATAATTATTACTCTATAATGTATCTAAAATGACAATTATAACCACACATTCTCTTGAAAATCACAATTCAAAATATGATCTTTCCCAAGTAATGATTATCAAACATGGACTTACCGTTGTCAACTAATCAGACATTGGGGAATCAATTGCATAAATTAAAAGAAAAATTACAGCAGCAGACCCTAACATTTACAATTTTTGCAAACTTTGCCCTAATTTTTAATTTGTGCCAACGAAAGTCTTCAACATTTTCATAAATATGCATGTGGAGTCCAAATGGATGAAAACCATCTATTTGACCGTTAGTTGACTAAGAAAAGTGTTCTTTGACCAATTGTAGTCAAATTGAAATGGGTACAATGGTAACTTTGCATATTTTCAAATATTGACAATTAAAATAATAAAACTATCTTCATCTTCTTATCAATTTCTACACCACCATCTTCGACAAACATTTTCTCCACCTGCACTTGTAGCCCTCAAGCCATCTTCAAAATTACTTTTCAAATCTTCAAAACCTACGTTGGCATTTAATGTTGTTTGCTTTTCAGTGTAGGCCCTTTAGAGAGAGAACAAAGATATGTTGTGTATGTATATTGCCTCTCTTCCTTTTTCCATGAATCACTTTTTTTTTTCCCTTCATCACTCCTAAATCTCTCCCACCCTTTCTTTCCTTCTCTTTGTATGTGTGTGCGCGCGCGCGTGTATATATATATATATATATATATATTTCTCTCCAATTATTTTCTGACTTAAGTATTGGAATGGCGACCGAGAACTCCCCTAACCTTTTCTATAGGTTATTCAGAGGTTCCGTTTTGTGTTCATCCCTTGTGTTCTCTTGGCTTGAGATTAGGCCATCCCAGATACAATTTTTGATAGCACAAGAATGTATACGAGTGCATATCAAGAATAAACTAAAGGATGGCCAATAATTGACCCCAATAATGCAACCATCACAAGATATTGTCAAGAAATATTAATTTCAAAGAAAATTAGGGCAAAGAATCGGCTAGTTTATTCACTGAAAACTCAATGAATCAAACATTTCTTATTGTTTTTGGCAAGGAGTACATATAAAATCTAGTGATTTGAAAGTAAAATCGTCCAACTTCTTCTCACATACAAAAGAAGCGTTAAAACATTTTTCCTTTCAAGGCAATCCTTTTTTACCAACTTGTCCTTTGCAGACTTCAGCCGCCCTCTCTGGGGTGGCACCCATGACCGTTGCATCTTCAATGCATGTTTCTAATTCTTCTCGTAAATTTTCAGCCTCGATTGAAGTTGCAAACATCACAATCATGGCCATGAAGAACACAGCTACAAATTTGGAGGAACCCATATCCCTTCTAACTATGATTATTAGTTTTATAGAATTATAATACTTATTGATGATTTAATAAAAGCTTTGAATAGAATAGAGACAATGAAACTATTTATAAAGCGTGAGAAGTGTACAATAATTAAGGTTTGTGGCACGAGAAAAGAAAGGAAAAACTTTCGACTATAACCATCAGAAATTAATGGTGAATTTCGGTATCCAATTACAACCTCAACTTTCACCATTATTTTAGAGAGAGAAATTCCTCACCTAAAGCCAAGAAAAAAAATGAAAATCTACTATATCCCAAGTAACCACAATAAATAATTATTTTTTTGTTAATTCTTATTTCCGTTTACCCTAATTATAATCGAGTCCGACAAATGCCATTTCATTTATTTCTTGCTAATTTGAGTAATTAAGCAATCTTATATTTTTCCTAATTATAATTCATCTCTTGAGCATTTTTGGCTATTAAGACTTCTTTCTAGTGATGTTAGTAACAAAAGCGTCTAGTAAACTTAGGTTTGACAAAAAAAAGTATACGTAACTTCTCCAAACACGTTTACTGTATGCTTGTGCATGCCGTAAAAAGTGAATCAAGGAGTATTTACGGTTTACATGTGCAAGCCTTAAAAAAGTGAGCATTTACGACTTGGCTTTATATTGCATTCACATGTATGCGGTGAAGAAATTTTTACGACATGCATTTTTGTAAATCACACAAAATTTTGTGCCATTGCTCGTCCATACATAGTATATTTTTGCAGTGTATAGATAATAGATGGATTGGTATACCCCAGTATTTGAGTGGTCGCGTTTAGCTTAGACAAACAATAATTAAGAGATGAACAAACATTTTGCATTACATGCGGGAGTTATAACTCCCATTCATTGATTAAAACCACTCATACTTGATGGGGGGGTCCTAGTAGGGTTATTGGTGAATTATGACCTCAAATGGATATGACCCCTCAATTAATTTTTCTAGATAGATACAAATTTTAGGTTGTTGGGTAGGGTATGTTATGCATTGACTTTCATCTTTCATTCTTTTTTGGATACTAGTTTTTGGCCCGTACAATGCACGGGTTGTGTTATTTTGAAAATAATGTTAGCGTCTTGAATGTTAACAATTGATGCGATATTATATTACAAGATTTTCACACATTTGTATAGTTCAACAGTCCATAATTCAGAAAAGTATAATATATGCATCTTGATTCCAACAAGCTCTCTATCTCAAGCTTTCCCTTATGTCGGCTTGAACATTTATTCTGTGATGCATGCCAAATATCGAACTCATAAGGTGTGATAAGAGGTTGTTACCAAAGTCACTGTTCATGTATCTGAGAGAAACATAACACTTGTTAAAAATATATTTTCCTTTTTTGTTTGTTCTCAATTGGAAAAGTTCATTCACTTACCTAACCTTTAACTGGTCATTCCTGCCCCTATCCTTTATAGGAAATGGGGGGACGCTTAGAAGTAGGAATTGAATAAAAAGATATTATTACAGAACAATGCTCAACATACTTGCGACTGGACATACAAATAAGACACATAAGTTATTCGAGAATACAATGAATAATACTCAGATAAATTAAATCGTTTTTCTCATCTAATTTGAAGAGCAAGTACCGGGTGAAGAGGATAACCTATTGCATGATAAGGCTGCACACTTGGAATATTTGACATCTAAAATGAAATAAAAAAATTTCTTGTCTCAAGTATGGATCAATAAGATTTTATTGTAGTAATGGATGGGATATCGAAGAGCCATGACACATCCAGATTTTTTCTAATTGTGATTTCCAACAATCCCATTTTTCTTTGAAGGATGCGATTTCAGATTCAGCATTGTGCAATGAATCATTGCTTCCTTCAAATTGTTTCGTGACATACTACATAGATTCTAAAGCAGATATTTCCAATTTCTTTGCTTCATCCACTTGAACTTCTCGAGTGAACCAAATATCAATCAAGTAAACCAAATATCGTGAGGGTCGAGGGGGCAGCATCCCTCGTGGGGGGTTTGGGGGCAACACCCTTGACGAGGATCGACCTGCCCGGTCAGGTCGCGGGGATCGAGGGGCAACGCCCCGGCGGGGATCGACTTGTATGTATGGAATAAATTTTTTTATTATGATTTTCATGTATGTATGGAATGATTTTTTTCTAATAGTATATAATATAATTTGTCAACGATTGTGAGTTTTCGTAATTTTTATTAATATTTTTTAATTAAATTATTAATAAGTGAAATTGCATTTAGAATAATGAAATATTCATTTTTTGGCACAAAAAAAAAATAGATCCTCGCAGTGCGGAGTTGCTTCGCACTCCGCATATGTGTGGAGCAACTCCGTACGGTGTGGAGTTCAACTCTGCATAATGTAGAGTACACAACTCCGCACTATGCAAAGTTCAACTTCGCACAGATGCGAAGTACGCGGAGTTCAACTCCACATAGATGCGCGCGGTTACACACCGTATCTCTGAATTGTGCGAAGACACGGCGGAGCAGGTGCTTCGCACTATGCAGAGTCTTCAAAAAAAATTTTTTTATATTCTTTAGGTTTTTTCTTCCTTTTTATTTTACTGCTGACAATAATTTACGAGAAAATGATTTCTATCTTGTATTCCAATTGTTATATACAAGTCTTTTCATTAGAATGATATATTGACACAATCTTTAAATTAAAAAATGAAATTTATTGCTAAAATTTTACTGGTAATCAGAATACCATCTTGAACAAACTTAAAGAAAATCATTAATTTGGAATGGTTTGAGTTTATAAGCTACTTTTTTTCCTCATCAAGTAAAATAAGCAAACTTATAAGGCCTCAGTATTGTAAAAAATAAATCCTAAAATTCATCAAAATACAATTTTACATAAAAACATAATTTGCCAGTACAATTGGATAACATGTAAATATGCATTTAGATACATTATTTGGTACAAGAAAAAATAAAAGAAAAGCAAAAAAAAGTTCCAAAATTCCCTCGACATATCAGACTGTCGAATCTTGCAAGTTAAGCCACCTAGTGTTTCATTTTCTTTCCTTTGTCGCCTTCTTTTCTTTGTCCTCCTTATTCTTGTCTTTTATTTTGTTTTTAACGTCTCTCTTTGTCTTTCAACTCAAGACTTTTGAAGATCATCAATCTCGGTCATTCGAGATATTATGTGTGAGAGATCTTTTTCTAAATTCCCATTAGATACGTTAGTAGCCAACTCAGCTGCAAAAATAAAAGAAAAGTACACTATTTTTAGTTTCACAAGAAAAATAGAAGCATATATATTGCCATTAATAAGAGGAAGAAGATATTCTCTAACCTTGTTTTGTACGGGCAAATCCGTGTTTCTCTGAACGTAACATCTATACTCAGATTGTAGAAACAAAAACAAAAGCCATTAGGCTTTCATATATTTCACTTGTGCTGTAAATGTTTGAGTTGAAAAGTAATTTTGGCAATCCTCCAACTCTTTGCAAAAAAAGTTAATAATTCACAATCTCATAAGAAAATAAAACAATGCCAAAGCAAGGTAGAATCTTAAATCACAAGATAACAAACTGAAGTTTAAGAAAACACAATCACCAATTTTTTATTAGGTATATTAATAATTGAACTCTTCTTACATTCATTAAAAACTCTCTCATAGTATAAATTTTAAGAAAAAAATTCATTCTACAGTGTTTGTCATAGGGATGTTTTTATTGATTTGAACTAACATTCTTTTCAATTTTAAATAAAATGTGTCCTATTGTTTTTTGTACTCATTTTAAAAAGAGTAGCTACCATCTTTAAAGTTAGTAAAAAAAAATTATCTGTGTCCGCACTGCACAGACACACCGCGACACCAGCCAGTTACGTATGTCTGCACATCGCAGACATTGTGCCCGTCGTGTGCAAACACTAGGTCCATAGTGTCTGCAAATCGCAGACACCGTGTTGGCACATTGCAGGTATCGTGCCCGTGGTGTGCAGACACCGTGCTCACGGTGTGTGGACACCAGTTCCACCGTGTCTGCACATTGCGGACACTGTGCTCGCACATTGCGAACACCGTGCCCGCGGTGTGCGGACACCAAGACACCGTGCTCACGATGTGTGGACACCAGTTCCATGGTGTTCGCATATCGCGAACACCGTGCTTGCTCCATTCCCTTTTTGCAAACGTAGTGAATCAAAATCATGCTAATAAGAGAAAGTCTCATGTTCCTCCAAAGCTTTATCTTACATCCATTAAATCTTCACCATTTACACAGGAAAATGTTCAGATTACATTTCCAACAACTAATTACCCAAAAGTCAATAGACCCAAAATCCCAATATAGTAGAACACTCATCAAATCAGCTAAAAATCGATATCCCCAAAACTCAAAACGTATTCATTAGGCAAACATACATAATATATCAACGATTTTAAAAAATTTGTACACGGAAATATGAGAATTGAGTGAGAATTGAACCTTACTCGAGGAATTTCACGGCGCCACCAAGAGAGAAAAGTGAGAGAAAGAGTCAGAATTGAAAAGATTTGAGTGGAAGAATGAATTGGAAGATATTTCTTAGAAGAGATATGTAGAAGATATTTATATAATTTCAACTGCAATAGTCAACAAAGATTACTACGTACTGTAGCAAAATCAGATTGGAAACAGGCAAGTATGAAAACTCGTGTGATAAAAATGAACAGTGAATAATAGGTTGTCTATTTTAATAGATGAGTGATTTAGGACTGGATTTAATTTTCCAATGAATTAAATTGGAGGGAGAGCTAATTATCTCGAAGAAAGTGATGCTTCAATGCATTACTCAATGCCTATCCTAATTATTTTATTAATTAATTGTGCATAATTATGTTCCTGAATAATAATAATAATAATAATAATAATAATAATAATAATAATAATAATAAAAGTGTTGATCGAAACAAAGTAATTTTTTTTAAGTATTTCGCTTAATTTCTGCACATTTTTAAATGCTATCTAGGAAATGTTTTATTATAGTTATTGCTACCTCAAGGTTTTTTACCCAACAAAATTTGAATCCTCATCGTGATCAAACTCCAATTTAACTTATAGGCAAACATAATCACAATTTAACTTATAGGCAAACATAATCAATAATCTTCATATGATAACACGTCGAATGAAGTAATTAGCCTAATCATTTTTCTTAAACACCTAGAAAAAAAAAACAAATTTTGCTTTTGGAGGAAAAGACAGAAATAAAGAAATTATTGGTTGTAAATTTTGGCAGAAACCTAGTTTTATAAGATGACAAAGTGCCAATCATGTGAAACCTTTCACTATTTCTAGTGAACCTAAGAAATTAGTTGTACCAAATAGATGTTAAAAGCTAGTCACAGGCAAGAATTAAATGTTCAAGTCATTTGATATTCTTCCACCTCTCTAAATATCTAAAATTTACCATAGATAACTTGCAGTGATATTTGTAGAATAAGTTTGATATTCATATAATGAATGAGAATATTTGATAATCAAGTTAGCATTGACTATCAAAAATATGAATAAATGTACGGGATGATTATCTTTTTGTGAATATAACCCTTAATTTTTTAGTAAGGTATGTTTCAAAATGTGATTTGAAACGTGCTCATTCTTCCACTACTTANATTTTTAAACGTAAATATGCATTTCTTACGCTTCCAGACATGAGAGGAGAGATCTTAGAGGTCGGTTACCTTTTTCAACGGTCTAACAGTAGCTACGGTATCTGAGTATGGCTGTACTGATGGCAGCTCTTTCTTTCTCCTTTTAGACTCGCTTAACTCAAGCTTGGCTTTGACCTGACGAGTCGGACAAAAAACATTAATAAAATGACAATTCGAAATCAAATGGATGAAAATGATTAGCAAAATATTAATAAAGAAATATTTTTTTAAATATAAATCTACATTGTCTCGAGTCAAGTATAAATCATTCAAAAATCAAGAATAAAGTATTCGATTTGTAGAGGATTTGATTGTTCCCCCTAACCTAAAATGTCGGCGTCCGCCCACAATGTATTAAGTTCCAAACTCTAAAGGGAATAGCAAAGTGATAAGAAAAAACAAGCAGCCGCACTTGAGTGTTATCTCAATGCGCTAAGAAAAGCACATTTCTTTGCGGACCACATTTTGAATGCCATCTCGAATGAATCATGCCATGATTAGACAGTTTTTAAATACCACACACTTTCTCACCCATTTGCATTTAAATTCACATGAAGTGTCAAACTTCATGTGAATCATGGAATGTACAACAAGTCAAATTCCTTCTCGAATAGTTTGGCAGCGGATATCTAATTCATCAGATTGCCCATTTTCTAGAATGGACTTAATTCTTTCTCTTGACCTGCATGCAAGTTTATAGGTAGGAATTCCTGCACTCTAAACTCTTCTAAACAACCTCTATTGGGGCAGTTGACTAGACTTCATTGTGAATTAATTATGATATGTTTGATTGCAAGAGTGGAATTTGGATGAAAAAAAAATAAATTTTAAGGAATTAAATTGCCTAAAATTATTTTTTTGGGAATTGTCAATTAATTACGTTTGATTAGTATAATTTTTCACGTGAAAAATATTGAAAATTTGAATATTTTGATGTTCGTTTGGCTTTATTTTACATGAAAATTGTCCATTAAATAAATATAATTTGTTACAATTTGAGATAAAATTTGTTTCCATTGAAAAAAAAAAAGAGTAACTAGAAAATGAATTGGTGAGAATTGATTTTCCTCAAAATCCAATAATTGGCACCGTGAGATGAAACCAAGAAAATGATTTGCCAAGAAAATAATGTCATTAAACACTTATTTTGGAAAAAGACAGAATTTCATTTCCAATTCCATGAATATGTAGTATCAAACAGGCCCTTAGCGTAGAATATTTACCGACTAAATGGAACTTTAAATTTCGACACACTGGAGTGGCGCGAATGAGGTGTCTCCAGTATAGTTTCACATGGGGCGGGTGGTGAGAAATGGATTTTTTCAATTTTATTTTTTAATTATTTATTTGAGACTCTCTTGCACTTTTTTTAAAAATTGGACTACATTTGAAAAATAGTTGTTCATGTTTTTTTTAATTGAAATATAATGATATATTCATCACTTCACGAGTATTTATTTAGAAATTGGAAGAAAATGGGGTCTTCACCACCTCAAAAGTCATATAGGGGGTTTTCAATCAATCTGAAAAAATGGAGGTATTCCACAATAGGTCCAAAGGATAGGGAATTTTGTGCCAATAAAGCTTTTAATTTAGATAATGGAGAATCTGGAAACACAATCTGAAAATGCCATTATTTACTACTTCTCAAAATCTACTGTCATATTGTAACATTCTTTAATAATAAATTTTTGAAGTTCACTAAAATCTAAAACAACAAAACAATAAGTTGGGCACTAAAATCAATTTAAAACAGGACCTTAGAATTGCATCAACTAGAAAATTTATTGTGTCTAAATTTAGATATGACCTAACTGGATAGTTCGAAATTGGATCCATATGACCTGAAATGCACTCACATTCGCACACTTTCATCAAGGAAAAAAAGAGTTAATTTAGGAGTAGAAAAGCAGGGCTTGCATCGTCTCGTCTCACTAACGATTCGAGCTACTCTGCTTGTACTCATAGCTCGTAGCGATCTAGTCAAACGAGTCGTTCATTGATTCCCATGAGCTAGCTCATGAGTTGAGCTCGTTTTCAGCTCACAAGTACGTTCGACAGCTGAGTAGGCTCTTCTGAATTAAAGATGACATGCATTGCTGAAAAGCATACATGCAAAAAAGTGACCATAGCGACAATACTGTATCAACGACATTTACTAAAACTGCCATTGAGGGAGTAAATTCAAATTTGAATTCAAAAATTATTATTTTACGAATTCGATTCTATAAATGGCTCTTCTTTGGAAATCAAATTTCATCGTAAACTCACAATTCACTCTCACTTTCAAAATTATCTTCTCTATATAATCCTACTATTTAAATCTCAGTTATTTAGCAGTATAATTTTCCTAATTTAGTAAGTATTATCACTCTTTTTTTTTTATTTCATAATTTCTCCGAAGATAAATTTTTTTTACTACTACTTATATTTTTATTTTTGTGTTATTTTACTTAATTTATGTAATGGCTATCTCATCATTATATTCTTGGAACGAAGATAGTTGATAAGTTTCTTGCCAAGTTTTCAAAGATCCGATAAAAAATGCTACACCAATAGCATAGCTGATGAAGAAGGGATAAACCACAAATCCACTCCCGTTGTTCGGCTACCGTCTCTTATTAGTATTATATCTTGATGAGATGAGGATAATTCTTGTGAAAAAAATTATTTGTTGTCAGATATATTGAAATGGAGGAAGCTACTCGTTGTTGCACAAATAATTGCATATAATTTACAAAAATTTAATGTGATTGATAAAATATTTATTGTATCTTGTACAAAATACATGGTTAACGATATTATTTTATGGGATCTACTGGAGTTAGTATTTTTGTTTCGTTCTAATAAGATGTTTGCACATAATTGTCACGTTAAGTGTTTATGGTCAATTATATAATTCAGTGGTCATGTACAGTAAGGTATTTTAGGTAAATTAAGGTATGCAAAATCGAAAATATAGAAGCGCAAACGCCATTTCAGCTTGATTTTCCTCATATTCTCCAAAATATTGTCATTGAAATTCAATTTAATTTTTTTTTTCGCACAGATTTTTAACGCAATTGTAATAATTGAGGAACTTTTATTTGTAATAGAAATAGGATATTTTTTGTAATCAATTTCGAAATAGCACTATTTAACTATTGATGAGTGAAACATGTGCAATTTGTTTAATAATTTGTTAAATATATTTTCGTCTTATATGAAATCTGAATCCTGTTTCCCATTTTAAATTATACTCTTTTTATTAAATATTTATTTATCCTTCTTATAGTATAGGGTGGGGTCCTCCGTTACTGCAAATATGTGTTGTAATGGAAAACATATTAAAAAATATTTTTCATCATCAATTATCCTTTTCTATCTGTAGTGTTCGATCTCGAAGAGCTTGGTGCCAAACATTGCTTTCAATTACTTCCAAATAATTTAAATTTTACGTTCGACAAAAATATATCATCGTTACGAGAAGGAATTATAGAATTGTATGATTTATATTCTGGTTTGACTTACATAGATTTAAATTTTTCCGAGTTCAAAATATGTGAGGAATATACTTGGATCACCAACATAGGAGAAGACATTAGTATGGGTTGACTTCTTCAATATATTTTAATGATGGGATTAATCTTATTCTTCCACAAATATGTTTGAGATTATAGGTTAATATGTTTAAGAATTAACAGTACAATTATTTATAAAACAGTTTTTGAAATAAATGAACGTAAAGTTGTGATTATCAACATTGTGAAAAAATTGTACAAGCAATTAGTAGATTTAATTTAGATTTGAGGAAATCACAATAAGTGCTTGTTTGTCTCCCATTTTGAGAGAAGAAATAGAATTTTGAATAATATTTTTTTTAAGAATATGTGGTTGAAAAGCAAATTAATTTTATTGGTTTGTATGTAAAATATTTTATTAAGTGAATATGTGGTGAAAATTGTTTACTGTAAGCAAACAATGTTTGATAAAATTGATGATAAATAGGGACTAAATGTCCACTTTCACATGGCCATTTGTAAAAATATCCAAAATTCGTTCAATGTTCATTTTGCAACATTTTAGACCAAAACATTTTTGTTAACAATTTATAATTCCACACTAAAGATAAAAATGTGTATACAAATAAAAAATTTGTTAACCAATAAAATTTTTAGACATAACTAACCTTACTTATTTTAGAAGTTCATATGTTAAATCACAATAAATACTATATTTCTCATTGACTCATATATTAAATATTGAGAATTATATTTCAAATATAAATAAATTTATGAAATATAGAGAACTCTTATATTAAGAATGAAATCTCGTTATAGACAAGTGAAATGTCAAGATAAACATTATTCAAATATCGTAACAACTTTTAAAATGTCGTTTTAAAATGTCGAAAACGTCATTTTAACGTAACTTTTCATAGAAATTACTTCTTATTCTTCTCGAAATTCGTGATAAAATGAAAAAAATTACTTTATTTTCATTAAGGGTATAACAGATAATTTAGTACTAATTTTGACAATTTTTGTAAGAATTATCAAAATTAGACACTTTTTAATTGATAAGTATGAAATTAAACATTTTTGTAAATTCCCTAGATTTTTGTATTTTCACTCCACGACATAAAGCCATTGGTCGACTTTGACATCTCTCCTCTCTCACACACACGCACGCACGAACACACGCTGATTTCTCTCTCTATAGATACTCTATAGAGAACCAACTTCCACCTTAACCTTTCTAATACACCTCTCCCCCTCAACCACCCCCATAACCCCACTTCCACAGTTTCACTCCACCAAAGAAATGGAACACGCTAAACTTCAGTCCCTGTTCCGGCCGCCGGAGACTCCAAGAGAGCCGATGGAGTTCTTATCCCGTTCATGGAGTGTTTCAGCTCATGAAATCTCTAAAGCTCTTGCTCCTCCACTGAATCTAGTAGGCAAGAATACCACAAATGGTGGCGCTCCTCCACCTGGAGGCGGCGGCGAAACCATTCATGAAGATTACTCTGGCGAGTTGGAGGCTGCTGTTTCCGGGAACCCTTTTTCCTTTGCTTCTTCTGAAACTTCACAGTTTGTCATGGAACGCATTATGTCTCAATCTGTAAGTTAATACTCAATTTAAAAACAAACTGACGACAAAAATAGCTTCTTTTTGTCCACATTCAATCTGCTTCTTTCTCTTTGTGGAATTGCTTTGACTAATTTTAACTTATTCTCATATGTTGTAGATTAGATAATTAAAATTCTTTAGCCTGTTTTTTGTTCTTTATCCTTAAAATTTAAAAATTTTAAGTTGCTTTTATCTTATTTTGATTCTTGCTTATTTTCCTCAGTTTTATCTTATTTTGATTCTTGATTCTCGCGCTTATTTTCCTCAGTAAAAAATGATTATTTTGGTGTTTTATGGGAAATCCAAGAGTTTCTTGGAACTATAAGCTATTTCTGAAACAGTTATGTAAGACTGATGTTTTTTTCGAAAACATGACGAATAATTAAGAAAACTCTCGGAACTATAAGCTATTTCTGAAACAGTTATGTAAGACTGACGTTTTCTTCGAAAACATGACGAATAATTAAGAATACTAATCACATAAAAGACAGCTAGCACGCTAATCTTTTCTCTCTCATTTTTTTTTTTTCAACGTACAATCATTCCTTCCATCTTTTCTCTCTCATTTTTTTTTTCAAGATTAATAAATTCTTTATGTGATTTGAATTTGGAAAACTTTATATGCTGATATGGGTTGTGTTCTAAATGCACAGCAGGAGGTATCACCACGCACTTCTGGAAGGCTATCCCACAGCAGTGGACCTCTTAATGGGTGTGGATCTCTCACTGACAGCCCTCCTGTCTCACCCCCTGAAATGGATGACCCCAAGGTCGAATTTAATTGAGTTCAAATTCTATTCATTATACTGTCAAGTTGTCTTATGTTTGCAAAGCCAAGTGACCATCTCTTAGTTGAAAAAAAAAAAAAAAAGAAGAAGAAATTTTCCTCTTTCGGTACAGAATAACTGCAGATTTACTGACCATCCCTGTCTCTACGTGTGATAGAATGAGGTTGATTTGGAATTACATGTTTGTCCTTTCACTTGCCTATCAAGAATGGATCGTTGGTAATAATAGAGTTTAGTGTTCTTTCATCTTTCTCTAAGAATATGGTCATAAATTATTACGTACCTAGAGAAACTGGTCCAATATCCTTGTGGGGGGTGAGTTAAAATGGGTCACATTAATTGAATCACTAAGTATGCGGTCCATTCTTGGCCTAAAAATGTGATTTTGGATTTATTCCATTGCTTATTTTGCAACACTTGCTGGTTTTTACATGATGGACGTGTTGTGGCATTGACACCCTGTCTACTGCGTAATTATGTTAGTATAAATGCTGATGCTGGTTTGGGTTTACAGTACTGTCGGCTGAACCCCATAAATAGCCAGTACCGTAGCTGTGCCACTAGTGGTACCACTGTGGGTGCAGGTGGAAAGACAGTGGGAAGGTGGTTGAAAGACAGGAAAGAGAAAAAGAAAGAGGAGAGTAGAGCACATAATGCTCAGCTCCATTCTGCTATTTCTGTTGCCAGGGTTGCTTCTGCTATTGCTGCCATAGCTGCTGCCACTGCAGCATCATCTGGGTCGGGGAAGGATGAGCAGATGGCTAAAACTGACATGGCTGTGGCATCTGCTGCGACCTTGGTGGCCGCACAATGCGTTGAAGCAGCAGAGTCAATGGGAGCTGAACGCGAACACTTGGCTTCAGTTATTAGCTCGGCTGTCAATGTTCGGTCAGCAGGCGATATCATGACCTTAACAGCGGCTGCTGCTACTGGTATGCTTTCTTGGATTTTTAATGGGGATTTGGGTGGATTGAATTCCATTATCCATATTGTTAATTTATAATTTATCTGGAAATTTCTGCTTGCTGCTGATAGTTTTGACATGGTACAACTTCTTAATGAATGTATAGATTGATAATATTCATATGTTTCGTGCCGATTGTTGATTTTCCCAAGTTCTCTAAACGGGATCTATTCTGTAGCTCTGCGTGGTGCAGCCACATTAAGGGCAAGGGCATTGAAGGAAGTGTGGAATATTGCAGCTGTGATCCCTGTTGATAAAGGGATGGGAGCTACTACAAGTGGTGATGGGGGCAGTAATGGAAGCTCAAACAGTAGTTTCAGTGGCGAGCTTGTCCCCGAAGAGAATTTCCTCGGAATTTGCAGTAGAGAATTGCTGGCCAGAGGTTCTGAGCTCCTGAAACTAACTCGCAATGGTAACTCATCCTATTTGAATTTTCCCGTTTAAATATTAATTATAATTGTATAAATAAATGACAATTATATCCTAAAATTATAGTTCCATTCGCACACAACTTGATGATACTAGAAATGTGGTGGAAATGATTCATAGAGATTTTCCATTATCCTTATTCTTTGTCAAAAAGTTCTTCAACCTCGCCTGAAGATTTACTTAAATTGTTTCTGTTAAGTCTTTGTAACTTCAAATTGCAATGTGTTTTTAAGTTGCCTGAAAGTTCTATGCCTGTAAATGCAGGTGATCTTCACTGGAAAATCGTGTCGGTTTATGTCAACAAAACGTGTCAGGTAGGCTTTCCTTCTTCATGATTGAATAATTAACCATCTTTGATGCATTATTGCACTCACATTGATACTCTGATGAAAATAATATCTAATCAATCAATCAATCAATCGTAGGGATGATATGGATACTGCAATCAAGAGGAAAAGTTAAAATTCTGAATGATAGAAACAATATGACTCTGCTTTTTCACTTTTTCTTGCCATCTACAACTTATTATTCCTTTCTTTTTGGCTTAGGTTATGCTGAAGATGAAGAGCAAACACGTTGCTGGGACTGTCACTAAAAAGAAAAAGAGTAAGTTGATTTTGCTTTTGTCTTTCTCAATCTCTCATGATGAGATTAGATTGAAGGTGGTGGGACTTCTATCTTGGGATCTGAGAAAGTGCAAACTATGCAATCAATTTGTAGAAAGTTAATAAAGTATGCATCTTTACCTTTATCTTTTTCCTTTTCTTTTGAATTTTCAGATGTAGTGCTGGAGGTATTGAAGGACATTCCGGCATGGCCGGGCCGCCACTTGCTCCAGGGTGGTGAAGATCGACGATATTTTGCATTGAAGACAGTGGCACGAGGGATTGTCGAATTCGAGTGCAAAAACCAGAGGGAATACGATATTTGGACTCAGGGTGTTTGGAGGCTTCTTGTTATTGCTGCAGAGAAAAACAACAGATATAGAACTTGAAATTCCTCTACAATTACGGTCAGATTATTAATTGGCAAAATATCGAACTAACATTGATATTTAAATTATGAGGTGGATTGGTTTGTTCTCGTGTTAATGTAAAAAGGAGAATTAAAGTAAAAGTTTATCCAAATAGGGACCTCTTTGCTTTGATGAATGTAATTTTGGGTTTTTTTTAACTGTTGAAAAGTAAAGTGAAGTGAAGGAAAAGCAAGAAAACCATGTGACCCCAAGTTGTTTGTTCTTTATATATATTGTGGGGCAAGAAAAGTAGGATCTTGGACTAGGGTTTGGTCAAAAGGAATATGGGATTTCCCATTGGGTGCTCTTTATTCTGTATGTCGCTTTTCTTGAAACGCTGTTGGTTTAAAATATTTTAATAGATTAAGATTTCTAATTTGGGGTAAACTTGATTTGTCTTCATCTGTAGTTACCACTTTACGCAATCGATTACTTTGGATTAGTTTCTTTGTTTGACAATCCTGTTCACTCTCTTGCTCACCCGTCTTTTTTTCCCAATTCGTCGATTATTGGGTATTGAAAACTTGAACAATATATTTGACAGAATTTTTGACAAATTCGCCACTATTGCGCCGCAGATGCCCCTCTATTGGAGGGGCATGCCAAGTGGCGAGTTTGTCAAACATTGTGTAAAATGTTTGGTACATTTAGATTTATCATACATTAGTTTATACTCGTGCTGTATTTATGTAACAAACAGCTAAAACACTCTTTTGCCCGTGTATCTTATATTATTCCAAAATATTATTTGTTATAGTAAGATTTTCCACTATATATTCACCAAATAAAATGTTCTACACACAAACCAATAAAGTTACTTTAATCTTGTGTTTGACACCCATTTTGGGGAAAAAAAGATTTTGGAATAGCGATTGATGGAAGAATATGTGGTTAAAAAGTAAAGAGATTTTTTTGGTTTATGTGTAATATTATTTTATTGATAAAACGTGTTGTTGAAATGAAGAAAGAAAAAAAAAAGATATAGAATAGATGTCAAACTTGAGTTATATTTTGACCACACTCTCAAAAACATACAATTCATTACTCAATTTCTTCTATAATAATGGGAGATAAACACACACTTACTTAAGCACACGTTTCATCCATCTAATAAGGAGCCACCACAAATTAAGTGTGATGCCAATTCTCTAAAATTTCATTTTTCTTTAATTTATATTTAAGAATAATGATATTTAGTTTTACTAGGATTATAACATCAATTTAGGTGGTGAATATGTGACATTAAATGATAAGTATAATTAGTCCTCGTTTGGCTTCTATTATTCTCCATTAAATTATAAGTCATTTTTTTCTCTCTTTATATCAACACATTCTCCAATAAAATAATATTATTCATAAATTCAAAGAAATTTCCTTCTTTTTTAATCGTACATTCTAAAAAAAATTACTAGTATTCCTTAATGGGGCCCAAACTGATGATTCAATGAATCATTTAATTCTACATTTCATTTAATTTATCATCTAATACCACCTAACTTGATGTTATAACTTTAGTTGAGCTAAATAACATTACTCTATTTTTATTCACATATTTTTTCAATAAAATAATTTTATACTTAAACCCAATTTTTTTCCTACTTTTTACTGACATTCTTTAAAAAATTATATTACAAAATGTGAAAATTACACTAAACTAGAATTTTAAAAATTCAATTTCAAAAATCAGATTAAAGGCTTCACTTTTCAAAAATCAGATATTTTATTTTAAATATTAAATATTTAATTGTACAATTTTTAACACAAACCTTAATTAATTTTCCTCCTCTCTTCTCCCTTTCCTCACCGTCACTATCTCTTCTCCCTTCTCCACTCTCCTCCATCTCCGCTGGCCGCCCAACCTCCACGAGACGGAGGAAGCAGGATGGACTCCCGGTGACGGTGGGCAGCACCTGCTACCTTCGTGACTTGAACGCACTGCCGCAGGTTCGAGCGCTGCAGCTTCAGGCACTGTTGCGAACGCAGCTGCTACATGTTCGAGCGTCGTCGCGACTCGCACATAGCAGTGGCGCTCTTGGGCACCGCTGTTGCTACTGCGATCTGGTGCGATCTGAGGAAAATTGGGATGGAGTTTTGGGTAGCCATCTAGTGCGCGGCGTGACCAGAGTTTTTTTTGAGGGGGGGGGCTTTAAAAACAGCCTAATCAAAGGAGGGAAATACATTTTTGACTTTTTCATAAGTGAAAAATTCAACAATGGTCTAATGATGTTTAAAAGATAAAAATACCCTTAAATAAATAAAACAATTATAAAATATGGTTTTGTTAAAAAGACATCACTACCCTTTTAGTTCTAACTAAATATAAACCAAACACTCCCTATATAAAATTACAAAATCAGCTCAAATA
>CAIGRB010012343.1:90359-111732 GCA_903798255.1 Fraxinus quadrangulata
ATATTGAAATTACAAGAAATAATATTTAAGTGGAAAGATAAAACCTGAATTTTTGATAAATTGAGAAGATGAAGATGAATCTTGAAATCTTAAATCTCTTCAATGGTTTCTTGGCGAATCTCCACTTGCATCTTCACTTCTTTGTCCAAAAATTTTTTTTGAATATTCACTTGATTGAATTCTTGCAAATCTCTTTCAATCCTCTCACAAAAAAAAATATGAATTTCCTCCTTTAATGATAATAATTGATGAATATTGGAGTATAATATGTACATCAGAGCCCTCAATATGTATTCTACTGTTCTCTATTTGTAGGAGTCAAAAATTGGTTGAAAATCACGTCCAAATTGGTTTCCAAAAGAGTTCTAATCGAATAAGGAAAGTTGTCTTTGCGCGCTGATTTTTTTGTCTCTACATAGTATTCAGTATTTTGGCCATAACTTTCTCTTCTAATATCCAATTGAAGCGATTCAAAGTGTATTGGAAAGATAACGCACAGAACTATAACTTTACTAGAAATATAATTTTCCCAATTCGTACGTTTACTATGCCAAAAATCGGTATCAATATTCGGCTAAAAATCCGGAATATAACTTGTGCGATTGGAATTTGATTTTGATCATATTCCATTCCCTTTTGAGTTCTAATTCCATCCAATNATTTACAATTTGGTCATCAAACTTTGGATTCTGCCTTTTTTCACCAATTTTCACTTACTTCTTTCAATTTCATGTTCAACCATTGAGTTTTACCTATATAACATAAAATACAAGAATTTAGGATATAGTTTATCAAAAGAACTATCAAATATCGATATTTTAGGCCCCGAATAAGTGTATAAAAATACACTTATCAACCACAACGAACACTTTAGCTAACACCTCATGCTTGGGGCTACTCTTCTTTTAATAACCGATTTCTTCACTCCTAAGAATTACTCAAGACTCAAGCCACTTGAGGACCTCTTCTTTACCTCATAAATAAGAGATTAAATCCTTCAACTCATCTCCAATTGATTCCAAGTGAAAAAGAAAGAAAAGAGGCCAAAGAAAAGCAGAAAACAAGAAACTGGAATTGGAAGTGCTGGGCAAGCGAGGTAGCTCACAGTTTTGAGGTTTTTCTTAATCATTTTTTATGGTTTTATAACACTTAAACCTCTGACCTTGCTTATGTTTGATATTGTTGGTGATTTTATGATGGCAAAAGGGGGGTAATTGATCACAAGAACTTGAATTAAATAAACATGGATAGAGATTTGATAGTTGCTAAACTTTAATGATTTAACCTTTGATTTTGAATAATCCCTGGGTATAACTTTTATTTATCAATATGAATATTTTTTTATAAGAGCTAGAAGTATAGAGATGATCTTTAATAGGTTAGAATCTGAACAGTGGCATGCTAATCCAAGTGAAACTCAAAACAGCCATAGTGAAATTCATGATTCAGTGTTCTATAAAAGGGACTAATTGGCAGGCTGTAAATTCTTTGTTTGTGGTAAATTTGTGACATGGTTACCTTCATATATATGTCATAACTGTGTTAAAAATTTGGGAGGTGGGTCCCATATAAATTAAATATTAAAAAAAATGCTGGGCCCCACCTGCTTGTGATTGTTCTGGCCGGCTTGGAAAAATAATTTTAGTAAAAAAAAGGATTTTGTCCAATTTGATAGTTAGCATAGTTTTAACCTTTACATGTGCACTAATCATCTTTAGAGTTTTTCTATTTGTACAGAAATTCAATTCACAGAAATGCAACAGAAGAGTCACATGGGAGGTGGGTCCCATATAAATTAAATATTACAAAAAATGTTGGGCCCCACCTGCTTGTGATTGTTCTGGCCGGCTTGGAAAAATAATTTTAGTAAGTGCTAGATTGTTAGAAACAATTAGATGACATTAATATTAATAATTAGACTTGGAAAATAATAGGATTTTTGGGATTGCTTTGGAGTACAATTGATAACTTGAAATGATAACTTTATCGAAACTATTTTGGCATTAATGTTCATAGTAAGGGATTGTGTGTGTTAGGGATATCGAATTGAGGATCGTGCTTAATATTAGATGGTAATATAGGTTATCTTCCAATGTTGATTGAGAGGGGATTTGACCTATACCCCATAGAAAGATCCCACAGAAAGGCAAAAAGGTAAGTAAAATTCCATTTACAACTATGATGCAAGAACATAGTATTCATGAAATAATCTTTATAGAGTATTGTTGTAATTTTTATTAAACTTTGATGAAGAGTTCATTGTATATCATTTGATGGCTATGATGAGTATGGGGTTTCGAAATATATTGACGTCTATTTTGGTAAAGTACGCCATTACGAGCATTTGCACGCCATTACGAGCATTTGCACGTGTATGCACGACGTATGTCCATGTTAAAAATCTAGCATGGGCAACATGTGTAATACCCCGAACTTCACATCACATTTGGCTAATATGATTCATGCATTCCATGCTATTTATAATGTTATTTGCATCAATTTTCTTAATTACTTTCTCTTAAAATGATGCATTCGATTATTGAGGTTTTAAGACCTTGGTATGATGTTAGTCTTTTACTCCTCAACCTAGGTGGTGAATTTTACGTTGATCTATGGTAGAGAAAAAAAGATTAATCTGGGTGTTGGAGATTGACTTGCTAAGTAATGAGAATATTGAAAAGATCGGAATTAATATCAATAAAGTTGCCAGTTCTTCATTCGATTGATCAAGATAACCTTAAACCCTAGATAGGTAATTGACACATTTGGGACATGGGGTATGAAGTAACATGATCACAATGCGATAAGATAAGGTTATATGATGTTATAAACATTGAGGAGCAAATAGTGGAAATTGGTCGAGAATTGGGTGTCAATCGAGTAGGTAATGAATAAACGGTTAAGGAATTAACTCTATAAAGTATTTTAGGATCTTAGGGCAAGTAAAGTAGATTGTAAACACATTAAAATAAGCCAAGGATACTTGATTTGTACCTACAATGATAGGTACAAAATCATATTTTAACCCAAAGAGACCACCTCATGCTTGATACACCTCTTGCCTATTGATTTATCCTTGTAATGGTAAATTCCTTCATCCTTAAGCATTAATCATGTCTACCACTCCTTTAAAACTTCAAATATGTAGCATATTATCCCTAAATCTCATATAAACTGTCCAATGATTGACGCAAAAACTTCACCTTTAATCATTAGCCACATTTACCACTCTTTTAAGGCTTAAAATATGTAGTATATTATCCCTAAATTTCATACAAACCGTCTAAGGATTGGTACAAAATCAGAATGTAACTAGAAAGAGACACTTCATACTTAACATGTGATGTCTTGTCACTTTAACATCAAATTCATTCAATCTTAAGGCCTCCATCACATCTTCCAAAGCCTTAGAACCTTATATTGGATAGATAAGGATCCAAATATGAGAAAGGAGAAGTCAAATATGGCCGCATGAAGCCACATCCTGCTTGGACACCTCATGCTTGGAGATACTTGTCATTTAATCACCAATTTCTTCATGCTTAAGTGTCAAGCGTGACACCAACCCTTAAGACTCTTTATATAGCCCCTAAATAGGACACTTAACCCCCAAGTTTTCCTGAAGTTATCCCCAAGTGAAAGAGGAAGCCAAAAAGAGCTAAAGAAAAATAGAAAACAGAAAGCTAGGAATTGGGAGTTCTGGAGAGTTGAATTAGTACATTGGTTTGAGGTATGTCTTTATTGTTTTTTAGAGTTTTATAGCCTCTTAAACCTCTGAACTTGATTAAGATCGTGTTGGGGGTGTTTTAATGATTTATGATGGTAAAAATATGGGCAATTGATTAGAAGAACTTGAAAGAAAATAACTGGACAAAGATGTGGATTGTTAGACTTGAATGATTTAACCTTTGATTTCAAGTAATCCCTAAGGTATAATTTATATGTATCAATATGAATGTTTTTATACAAGAGTTAGAAGTATAGAAATGATTTTTAATAGGTTAAGAATCCAATTTTTGAAAGTCTAGTTCAAGTGAAACTCAAAACAGCCATGAGGGAAATTGTTTGATTTGGTGTCTGTAAAAAAGAATGCATTCGAAGCTATAAACCCTTCGTTTGTGACAAATTTATGGCATGATTACCTTTACATACGTGTTATAGAAGTGTGGTAGTGAAAAGGGATTGGAAAATTATTTGGACAGCGATGAAAACCTGAAAAACAGATTTTGTCCATTTGTGTATTTAACTTAGATTTAATCTTTACATGTCCATTAATTATCTCATAAGCATGAAAAATACATTTTAAGGAGTGCCAGGTTGTTAACGACAATTGGATGACATTGACATTCATAATTGAACTTGAGAAATAGTGTGATTTATGGTACTAGTTGCAATGCAATCGGTAACTTGAATTGTTAATGTCATTTAAATTATTTTGGCATGAATGGACGTAGTATGAGATTGTGTGTGTGTCTGTGTTAAGATTATCAAATTGAGGATTGTGTTTAATATTAGATGGAAATATAGGTGATTCTTTGAATTTAAGTAAAAATGAGAATTGATTTTCACGCGTAGAAGCGCACACACGTACAAGGGCAAAAAGGTAAGTGAAAATTCATTTGCAACTACGATACAAGAACATAATGTTTGTCATATAGTAGTGTTGGAATATTTACATAACTTGATACGGAGCTCATTATGAATCATTTGATGGTTATGATCATTGAGTATGTTACTCACGAGCATTTTCATGTGCATGCACGACATACGTCCATTGTTGAAAATCTAGCATGCACAACATGATTGTAAAATTGAGCTTTCCTCATAAAATATTTTATTGACCACTACGAGGGCACTGAGGCACGTGAGGCTTGCTTATATTATATGTTTTGGCACAATGGGTGATACTTCCTGGTTGATTGCAAAGGTGGATAGAGGATGAACCTTTGGTGATCACATGAGGGTGGACCATTCGACTGTGCCTTTGTGATACTATGATTATTGGCGCTATTGGGTGGGATACTTCTTGGTTGATCATATGGGCAGTTAGGGGATGGGCCTCTAATAGTTACAAGATGATGGTCTACTTGTCGATGTCGATTGGCCATTTGATTATTAATTATTGATATTGATATTGTGCATAGCTCTATCCGGTGCGTAGTAGGTGGGTAAATGGCCCAATGAAAGATTCCAAATGAAATTATTTCAAGTCGACTTTGACGAATATCTGAGCATGATACATCTTTAGCATGATGTTTAAAGTAAATAGCATGATGTCATATAGTATCACTTATACTCATAACATTCATGATTTTTGCTTACTGAGCATTGGCTTATGTAGTTCTTGCATTATAGATGAGCATAAAAGTTCATATGAGACACGGCTGTCTGTAGAGCTCTTACGGGATTTCGAAGTTTGATGTACATGAATGTCGACCTGTAGGGTTATTTTGTGGACTCTAGTTGTATAATATTTTGGGGATCATGTATGACTGTTGAAATGACATGTAAATACTTTTACAACCTCAAGATAAATATGTTGGACTAGGGTTTTATGATCTTTGGTTTCAGATATACTTTTGGAGATGCTTTCATTATATTAACAAAAAAAAGTATGGATGAATTTGGATGTCTAACTCAAGTTAGCAATTGTATTCCTACACTGGTTAGCATATTGCTATCTATATGAATGGTGTGTGACAACATGATTGGAAAAAATGAATTTACATTATAAAATATTTTTATTGACCACTACTAGAGCACCGAGGCATGTGAAGTATGCTTATGTGATATGCTTTGACATCGCGGGTGAGATTTCTCGGGTAATCGCAAGGGTAGATAGGGGATGTGCCTTTGGTGTGATTACAGGAGGATGGACCACTTGATTGTACCTTTGTAATATTATGATTATTAACGAGGCGAGTGGGATATTTCTTAGGTGATCATAGGGGTAGGTAGGGGATGTACTTCTAGTGGTCATAAGAGGATAGTTCACTCGACTGTGTCGATATCATATTGACCATTTGATTATTGATATTATTGCACAGAGCTCTATCTAGTGTACAGTAGATGGGTCAAGGGCCCAATGAAAGGAAAAGATTTCAAATGATAATATTCTGAGCTGACTTTGATGAATGTTTAAATAAGGCATTTTTAACATATTGTTTAAAGAAAATTACATGGTTTCATATACTCTTATTACTCATATTCATGACATGCATATTTTTTTTACTTATTGAGCATTATCTTATGTGGTTCTTGCATTGTAGGTGAGTTTGGGACTTCATAAAAGACATGGCTAGTTGTGAAACTCTTACGGGATTCTGAAATTCGATGTACATGGATGACGACTTGTAGGGTTATTTTGTGGACTTTTGTTTTGGTCTTATCATCCGTTGTATTATATTTTAGAATAATATAATAGAACTTTCATAGTTTAAATTAGAATAACAACAAAAACAAATCTCTTTTTGTTACATTTGATCAACTTTGGTAGTAACTAATACACTACAATTGAACGTTATTCCTCATGGAACGATACTTGTATTCACTATGTATTACTTATCAATGATCCCCTACGCTTATGAAATTTTCTTAAACATAGTTCGATCTCTATAACCGACCTTAAAATTTAATTCGAGGATATTTGTTTAGATTTGCCTCTAGATATTTGTTGGAATGCATAAGTAGAATTACCTGAAAATACAAAGAAAAATTTAATTCAAAAAAAAGATCGTCTAGATGTTCACATATATGTTATATTAAGAATAAATTTCTGATAGTTAATTTTTGAATTAATTCTGAGTCATGAACTTTCAGCTTTTTAATTGCAAGAACTTGATGTTCTAAACCTCCGATCTTCTATGGTATTCTAAAAAATCAATACTACACCGATAGGTGGACACCTTCTTTTAATTAAATTAAGAAGCTAATTCTTGGACTCAATAATTGAATAAAGTAAATTGAATAAAGTAAGAAAAATAATTTCTCTCTCTCCAAATTTGAACACTATGAAATTATTGAATTTTGATTTGTTGTGTTCAATTAGGATGTCGTATATGTATTTTATCTATGTCTGAGATTCGATAATTAGGTATTGAGTATAAATGACTTTTTACCCTTTTAATTATCCTCACTAACTTAATTTTCATTTTCTTCAATGGTCATTTGAACTAATCATAGATGTTGAAGTTTGGCCATCGCTAAACACTGAGATCAGATTTTAACCGTTCAATAGAAAATACTTAAATAGTCACTCTACCCATTTTTTCAGGGTGAAGGTTGCTGATATGTTCCATTCTCAAGATACCATCTGGCGGTGACAACCGAACCGAGCGACTCGTCGGATAGGCAAAAACGAGCCCGAGCACGAGCCGAACATGCCGGCTCGTTAGAGGAGGCTCGACTCATCATTTAGACAAGCAGCTTTTCGAGCAAAATTGCTAGCCATGAGCCGACTCGGCTTGTGGCTTGCAAAAAAAAAGGGACCAGAACGGTCACTGAATTTTTTTATTGACCGTTTCAGCCAAATTGTTTTTCAATTTCATTTTCCCCTATAAATACCCATCCATTCAACTAATTGTTTTCACCAAACTTACTATCAATCTCTCATTCTCTACTCCCTACATTTCATTATCAATATCATTCTATATTCTTCTACATTTTATTTTTAATCGATTTTCTACACTACTACATAATCTACATTCACTTCTCAATTCTACTTCAACGTTCAATATCAATTATCCCATTACAAGTTTCCAATCACAAATGGATCTACGCTCATTTGTTGAAAACTTATTCGGTGTCGGAGGCGAATCACATGTCACTCCACACAGTCAATTTGTGAATGAGTTCGTCGGTCGAAATGAATTACCTATTCCAGAAAATATTCAAGATTTCGGCGTTCATGAAGGTAGTCATCCAATTGATTTCGACGTTCAAGATTTCGACGTTCATGAAGGTAGTCATCCAATTGATTTGGAATGGGATGAAGAACCTGCATTAGATATTTTCGATGCAAGAGGGAAGAGAAAGTGAACGAAGCAGGCAAAATGTTGGGACCATTTTAAATTGGTTCAAACTGGTCATGTGATCGATGGAGTTTCAGAAACCAAAGTAGCATGTAAATACTGTCAACAATGATTGGCATTGCAAAAAGGCATTGGAACCACCCACCTCAACCTTCACTACAAAACATTTGCGGGCAAACGTGGGCTTCTTCCTGGTGGTCAAACGTAACTACAGTTTGGTAGTCCAGACGTCGGTGCTACTACTACGCCCTTTTCTACGTGGATGTATTCGGAATAGAAAGCTCGAACAAGAATGGTGAAGTCGTTGCCGTGAAAAGTTGCCACTAGAAATGGTGGACAACCGATATTTTGTTTCCTACCTCAAACAATATCTTCAACCGAGGTACGTTGGGGTAAGTCGAAATACTCTTCATTCTGATACAATTGAATATTTTCTTAATTCAAAAAAACTATTTATTGTGGATTTAGAAAAATATGGGGTGTGATATCTTTAACTTCGGATATGTGGAAATGGATTAATAAAAGAGGTTACATAGGTGCAACTGCACACTATATAGACCCACTTTGGGTCTTGAATAAAAAAATTATTGCTCTTAAAATTATTGAGTTCCCGCACAATGCTATCAATATATTTAATGCTATTATGAACATTATTAGAGAATATAAATGCGAGAGTAAAATTCATTCTTTTACGTTCGACAGCGCTAATGTAAATAAGCCTGTTATCGATAAATTTTGTATGGTACTTCAACCCCATTTCAATAGTTTTTTATTTCATATTCGATGTGTTTACCATATTTTTAATTTAATAGTACAAAACGGTTTAAAACATGTTAAGGATAAAATTCAACGAATTAGGAATGCACTAGTCTATATCACGATTTTACCTAATAGAAAACAAGCATTTGAAAATTTTTGTGGCGAAACGGGGGTGTGGCATACAAAAATCTTTATTAGTGACGTATGGTATAAATGGAACTCCACATACTTATTATTAAAATCATGTGAAGATTTTGAACATTTAATTACTGAATTTTATAACAGTAGGCCTATGAGAGACGACGACGATTCTATTTTAAATGAGCACAATTGACATTTAGTTTTTAAAATTAAAAAAAAAATTGACAATTTTTTATGATTCTACAAATATTTTGTCTGGTGTTTATTATCCTACTAGTTTTATGATCCTTGAACATCTGTATATAATTACTAGGGCTTTTTGTAGATTTAAAGATGACCCCGATTTTAGTTTAATTATATTTTTCATGGAATTATAATTTAAAAAATATTGGGAAGACTTGCCCATGTTATTTCCGTTAGCATGCGTCATGGAACCCCGATATAATTTTTCGGGTACTAAATTTGTTATTGATCAAATTTCAAATGCTTTAACTTTTGATGTACATATTACTTATAGGAATTTTGAACAAATTTTATGTTAAATGTATGAAGTATATACTTCACGAATCGGCTCTACAACTACTCTTTCCACTAATATAGGAGATGAAGACGCTGAGTTTTAAATTTATTCCAAGGCATGAACTCATATAGATATGATTCAACTGTATCTGCATGTGGTTCATCTAATAGTAGTAGTAGTAGTTTATCTTCCACTGCATGTACTCAAACATCGAGTAATAGTCCAAAAGCGCTGCCGATGAATTAATTGATTACTTTAATTATAATTTGCCTAGTAACAATGCAATTAGAAAAAACTCAGAAGAAGTAATTGATTTTTGGTGAATGTATGAACGTCGATGGCCAGTAGTTTCTGCAATGGCAAAAGATCTACTAACACCTCCGATTAGCACTATACCTTCGAAGTCTGCTTTTAGTGTAGGGAAAAAGGGTTCTCTCCGAGGTCAGAAGTCGACTAAAAGAAGTTATTTTGGAACCATTAATTTGCATGAAGGACTGGGAAGATGCTCATTATCAACTGCAAGATAAATATGTCGAAATTGCATGTAGTCAAGTAAGTGATATTTAATTTAACCATATTCATCACAAAATTTTGTTTTAATACCTTTATAATTTTTTTAAAAATTGTACACGTAGCAAATTGTTCGTATACAATTTTTAACTCCGCATACTCGAAATTGAAGTAGCCGGTCCCAAACCCTGATAAAATATGAGGGTTTATTATTATTATTTTTTATTTTAAAAAAATAATATTTTGGAAAATGTATATTTAAAAAAATGTTTAGAAAATGTGTATATATATATTTTTTAGGTTTAGTATAGTGTAAAAAAAAAATACGAGCAGCTCGGCTCAGCTCCCCGAGTACCCACGAGCGGCGAGCTCGGGGCACGATCCTGGCTCGACCAAAATTCGACGAGTCGAGCTCGTGTGGGTAAAGGTCGAGTCCAGCCAATGTCACCCCTAATCCCATCTCACCGAGATATTTGACCAATCAAATTGATCTCACCCATTAATGAATCAAATAATCATTAAAATCATGAAAATTATGAATTTAGATGAAATACATTGAGATCAAGTGAAATTTAATTTTTTGAACGTTCATGCTATAGAATTAAACTTGACACGTGGTCCATTCAATACACTTTAAGTGTACTAGTGTCGCATTTAACTATTTCCGTGATAAGAAAAAATCAAAAACTCGAATAGTGAATATGTCGACACTACAACCTTTCAGTACAAATACTTTTCAACACAAGTGCCCTATTTACGTCACAAGTGATCATAAATACTTTAATTCACATGGTTGGTAACAAATAAATGCAATAAATGTAGAGAGATCAGTTGCTACAAAAGAAAATGTGCATACCACAGTTGAGGAACAATTGGATGAATCTAAGCAAAACAAAGAAATAGAGACAAAAAAAAGCATAAGAGGATCCAATGGTTTAGGAAATCGCTCCTACTAAAGAATTTGTGCCACCACTACCTTTTCCACAAAGACTACAATAGAAAAAGCTCGATGATCAATTTGAGAAACTCCAGAATATGCTGAAAAAGCTCCACATAAATATCTCATTCATCGATGCAATTTGACAGATCCCGATGTATGCAAAGTTCCTAAAGGACATGACATCAAAGAAAATAAAGCTTTCAGATTGACAAGAAGTGGCATTGACCGAAGATAATAGTGTAAGGCTGTAAATAAATTGCCACCAAAACTTAAAGATCAAAGAAGTTTCACTTTACCCATTTTACTAGGCAAAGGATTTTATTTTAAAGCTTTATGTGATACAAGTGGAAGTGTAAACTTAATGCCTTTGTCTACTTTTAGGAAACTAGGAGCTGGGGAAGTCAAATGATGGAATGTGATGCTGCAATTGGCAGATAGAAGTATCAGATATCCATAGGGCAAGGTTGAAAATGTGCTCATCAAGGTTGGGAAGCTAAAATTCCCCCGTAGACTTCCTTGTTATGGACCTTGAAGATGAGCATGATATTCCATTATCTTAGGTCGACCATTTTCAGCAACAAGTCGAATTTTGATTGACATGGAGAATGGTGAGCTAACTGTGAGGGTGGAGGAAACATATAAGATCTTTAAATTACATAATCCACCTAAACAACCATTAGTCCTGGGGGAGCCAAATCTATTGCTGAAGAAGTTCAATAAGGGTCAAATGAAATAAAGTCTAAACGTCTAGGGAGCCTTACTCGAAAGGAGAATAAAGAACTCAAGGTTTAGAGGGCAAAAAGAGAATGTAGAGCTGGAGATTGCAAGGAGTGTAAGGCTGCAAGACTCCAATGTGAACCACCATGATCAATCCCTCCATACAGTCTAGCTAAAGACTATAAATTAAACACTTGTTGAGACGCAACACAATTTTTTTAACTCTTTTATTTATTTTCTTTTCGTATTGCATTGCATGTAGTGTTATTCTTGACTTATAGGTTGCATTAGTTATAGGCACGTTTAAATTTAATTTGGGAGTCATCTTCATTATTGACACTTAGCCTAATTAAAGGAAAACAATAATGGAGTCAAAAAGAGTTTATTTTTTTTCTTTTGATTGTTTTCTTCCCCTCTTAATAGGTACCATGTATATTGACATCGAAATGAGCTAAGCAAAATACAAGTTAGGATATCTTGACAAATATCTCTTTATATATTTAACAGAAAAATTTGGGGAGTAACTATTTCATTTTCTTCCTCATCCCCTTATATTCTTACGTATACTTTATGACAATGAGGACAATGTTGGTTTTAAGTTTGGTGTGGAATGAATTTTTACTTTTCGTATGTTTTTTAGTGTCTGTATGTTTGTTTTTCATTATTGCTTTAGTATATAATAGAAAAATACAAAAAAATTAAAAAATTTGAAAATTTTCAACAAGAAAAATATAAATATTTTATTATTTTAGGTTGTGTGCTTGTGTGGGTTAAATAATCTAGCTTGCAGTGATGATTATATTTGAAATTTGGTATTGATTTATGAATGATGGATATGTTGCATGCTAGATTAATTATGCTTAACCCTGCAAAACTTGATATTATATGTGCACTAGAATTGAGTTTTTCATCGTGATGTAATAAGTTGATTCATGTGTTTGATATGTTGAACATAGATGCTATACCAAAAACTATTATATATTAATGATCCTTAAACCAAATTTAGCGTAGTTTGGGGATGATTTTACTACTGTAGGAATGTACGAATGCGAATGGGGATTCCTTGTGTGAAAATTTATGTGTGGATTGTCTTAGATTAATAGGATAAAATTGAGCAAAAGTCTTAAGTTAAATGTCGGTTTGATTAGATAGGTGTTTAATAAGGGGCATTGCACTAATCAGGGTAGAAAAATATATAAAAGACATCTCTTCGTAGCCTTTATGACTCGAGTTATTAAACATGTTAGGGTATTTACAACTCGGTGCCGTAATCGTCTACTTTGGGAGTCATCGGCCAAAGCTCGTTACATGGATCATAGAGAAAGCTTAAGGGAGAGAGAGTGCAAATAAAAAATTAAAAAAAGACTCGACATTCTCTTTTTCCCCTTAAAGGAAAAGTTGAAAAAAAAAAGTAGGTGCATAAAATAGAAGACGCGCCAAATGCCCTGGTTAAACCCCAAACACTTATTTGAGAAGACTTGACTTTTGATGAGGGATTATTAGCATAATCTAGTCCTAGAGGTCGAAGCAATCAAAGAAATGGAGAATCTTTGTTTATTGATGTGTTGACTTACAATTAGTAGAGTTCATCTGAACTAGAGAGGGTGATGATATTAATGAAAAATTCATTCTTAAATTACATAGTAGAAAAATAGTGAAAAAGAACAAGTTTGGGGGTGTGTGAATCATACGAGAGGTGAAAGGATATATTTGACCACAGAGGGTCAAGAATTGAAGCAACTTGTAAATTCATGATTGTCTACTTAGTTCTTCACACACACACATCGATTTTGTGTCGAAAGAGGGGATGTTGGTTTATTATTGTGACTTTGAAGGGGTTTGTAGATTTAATACTGTGATTTCAAATTTTGAGGTAAAAGCTAGATTATCTAACCAAATATTTTTGTATGCCTGCGTGTTTATTGTTATTTAAGTTATAGTTTTGTTTGAGAACAAACAAATAATTAAGTTTGGTGGTGTTTGATAAGCGTATTTTATACACTTATTAGGGGACTAAAATATTAATATTTGGTAATTCTTTTGACAAAATATATCCTAAATTGTTGTATTTTATGTTATATAGGTAAAACTCAATGGTTGAGCAAGGAATCAAAAGAATGAAGCGAACATTTATGAAAAATGGCAAAGTGCAAAGTTTGATTACCAATATTCAATATTTAATTCGGAACACAAGACGACTCTTTGAAGATTGCTAGAAGACAATTGGATGGAATTAGAACTCAAAAATGAATGAAATATAATCAAAATATTATCAAATCAATTTCCAATCGCACTGGTTATATTCCAAATTTTTAGTTGAAAATTGAGACTCATTTTTTGCATAGTAAATATCCGAATTGAAAATATTATTTCTCAAGAGAAGTTGTATCTCTTTGAGTTATCTTTCCAACTCATTTTGAATCGCCTCAATCGAATATTGATAGAGAAATTTATAGCCAACATACTGACTACTATTCAGAGACAAAAAATCTGTGCGCAATTGCAACTTTCCTTATTCGATTGGAACTCTTTTGAAAATCAATTTGGACGTGATTTTCAACCAATTTTTCACTCCTACAAATACATAACAGCAGAATACATATTGGAGATCTCTCATATACATATTATACTCCTGTAGTCATCAATTATTATCATCAAAGAAGGAAAATTCATAGTTTTTGTGAAAGAATTGAAGGGGACTTGCAATAACTCAATCAAGTGAAAATTCAAACTTGATTTTTGGATGAAGAAGAGAAAGCGTAAGTGGAGATTCATCAGGAAATCATTAAAGAGATTCAAGATTTCAAAATAAATTCATCTTCATCTTTTCAATTATCGAAAGTTCGGGTTCTGTAAATAACTTAAATATGATTTCTTGTAATTTTAATATGTTAGACTAATTTTATAAACTGTTAGGATGAGATGAACCATTGTTATGATATTTTTAATTTTTAATTAATTTGTTTGACTTTAATTTGATTTGATTTGTAAATGTTTATTATTGTTTTTATTGTTCTTTTAAGTTGTTTGATCACCAATTGAATTATTAGTATATTTTATTGTTATCGAGAGAGACAATAGGGTTTAAGTACAATTTAATAAATATTATAATATTCTATAGAGGATAGAGATATACCTCTATTCTTTATATGGTTTCAATAAGTGTTCTAGTATTTGTTAATGCATTTATCATATTTGCATCTTTCATCGAGAGGTAGAAGGATCACACGAGGAGAATAAATTTGATCGCTATCGAGAGAAGTTTTCAATTAATTTAAGAACATTGACCAACATCAATGATTTCAAATTGTCACTTTAACTGTTACACTAAAAATGGAACAATAAGGTGGATTCGATATCTTAGTAATGCATCTCACATATTTGAAAAACACTAGTTTAATTGATAATTTAGGTATTAGTATAGAAAAAATCACAAAATTTGTTCGCTATTCGATTAAAGTTGCAATTAATTTTAATTCTGTCAAACACATAGTACTCGTGTGTTCGACACTCTACTCATTATTATATTACTTGATCACGATCCCGTGCACTTACGGGTTTTCAAAAGATCATGATCTACCTTCTTTTAATTAAATGAAGAAACAAATTTTAGGATGAAGTAAGAAAAATAATTGTTTTCTCACTTTCTTTCTCCAAATTTGAACACTATAAAATTGTTGCATTAAAATTCTAAGTTCCATCTAATATCAATTTCTAGAGATTAAATAGTTCCAATCCATATACAATAAGAATTTCACATTGAAACAGTTGTCTTAATTAAAATACAAAGAGGGGTTTTAATTAAAGTCCAAATCCAATTAGTTTATATTCAATTACATGTGTAGTTCTAGAACTTCAATTACAATTACAATTAAGTTTATAACTTTCGTAGTAATTACAATTAAGTACAAAACTTATTATAATTACAATTAAAAACAAAGTTCTATTAATAATTGCAATTAAGCCCAAAACTTTATAGAGCTACCACATGGACTTGATTGGACAAAAATTATCGAAGCTCCAATAATTAGATTATCTCTAGGGCTTGTTCGATAGAGATTAAAATCCTATTAAAATTGAAAATATAGCCGTCATTGGGTTTCACTCGTCTAATAAAAATCAACAATAACGGCTAGTTTTTCAATTTTAATCCAATTTTAATCTCTACCAAACAACCCCCTAGTCGACTCTAGACCACCCAATCTAAATATCAGACTTTATTTTTTTCGCTAAAGGCAATAGACTACACTCTCAAAATATATAAGATGACGAAGCCAATGAATTTGTTATACTTTTCTCCGACTTGCCATATATGTATTTTATCCTCGTCCGAAATTCGATAATTAGGTATGAGCATAAATGATCGTTTTGCCCTTCTAATTATTCTCACTAACTTAAGTAGCATTTTTTTCAATGATCCTATGAACTAATCACAGATATCGAAATTTTGTCATCAAACTAAATACTGAGATCAAATTTTAATCAT
The DNA here is from genome assembly GCA_903798255.1 of Fraxinus quadrangulata. NCBI lineage: Eukaryota > Viridiplantae > Streptophyta > Magnoliopsida > Lamiales > Oleaceae > Fraxinus > Fraxinus quadrangulata. The sequence goes on from CAIGRB010012343.1 coordinate 106,463, forward strand.
TCAATAGAAGATACTTAAGTCACCTCTACTCATTTCTTGAGATGACGGTTTCGACATGAATTTATGTGCTCTACTTCGCTCATTATCAAGATCCCAACTTAATGTGATATTTGATCAATGAAATTAATCTCACCCATTAGTGAAACAAATAACCATTAAAATTACGAAAAAAAAAATGTACATAACACAATCAGGGCTTTAGATGAAATACACGACGATCAAGTGAAATTTAATTCTTGCACAATCATGCTATAGAATTAAACTCAGCACGTGGTCTATTCAATACACTTCAAGTGAACTAGTATCACCTTTAATTATTTTTGTGATAAGGACAAATCACAAACTCAAATAGTGAATCCGTGAACACTACAACCTTCTAGTACAAGGTGTCAACCCTTATACAGTGGTTGTGAACAAATTATTCATGATCAAAATATAAGTTGTGTCACACTGTACTTCTCAATGCAAGTACCAATCTTACATTATCACAAGTGGTCATGTACATTTTATATGCATGCTCAATAATAAATAAATACAATAAATGAAATAAACATAATTTTATTTAATATAAGAATAATATTACTTTTACATCAACAAAATTATACTATATAGCGCACAACACAACAATCTTGGCTTGATTTGGTTTTCTCTATTTTTCATGCCAAAATCAATGGTTACTGGGATGAGTCGACTTGGAAGAAAAATCTATACTATTGGTACAATTGGCTCCACCAATGGAGGCGGTACAATGGAGCAACAATTGTCGCCATCGTTGTCTTCTAAAGCTTCTAGGATTTTGGCGACCGCCATCGAGGTCGCGATACGAATGGTATGGTGATCGGGTTAATGTTGGAATCTCATAGGGTAAATACTATTTTGGTTGTAAATTTTCACTTCTAATTTCTCTACTAATGGAAGATGAGTTCAATCAAATTGAAATTGTTAGAAAAGAGAAGTTGAAATTTGGCTCGCAATCTATTTGATGCGCCTATGTAGCAATTCAAAAAAATATATATATATATTTCGTTTAATTCATTTGGTACGTTTTATTATATTGAGATGTTGAGGGATTAATATGAGAATATGTTTCAACCTCGTTACTTTATTCCGTAGAATAATCAAGCATTCATTTAACGATAATTTCCCTGTCAAAATTATACTTGTTTCGAAACTCATATTAAGTGGTGAATTTTAGATTCGAGGAAAATTTATTTTGAATAAGTTATGCCCATGTTTTTTTAGCTCAAGGAAATACATATTTAACTAATATTAATCAGGCATGTTCACAGGTTTGACCATCACGTGTCACTAGATTTAATAAATTAATGTATTGATTTAAATTTAGATATTTTGAATTAGTTAATTTTTGTCACTTTTAAATTCTGTGCAAACCCAATTAACACCTATACAACTTAAATTACGTGAAATTATTCCATAATTGGGACCATAATTAAGCAGATCCCACTACTATCAAGGTAACAACAAATTTTCATTAATAAGATTGATTAAAAAATTTATGGAATCCAAATTATTTCAGCACCTAATCCGGAAAGGCCCTAGTCACATTTCTTTTTCTTTTTCCATAAGAGATTGTTTATACAATATACTACATGTTCACGCATTCTAAAAAAGGAAAATAGAGACCACTTTGATATTCAAGATTTGAAAGGAAATACCATTTGAGGTAGCCACCGCTATATCATTTCGAACTAAGGTAAGAATTCTACACTAAGTTGATCGTTATACGGATATAATTTTCATTCATACATATTATTCTTTATATTTGCTTATGAAAGTATGTGAAATTCCTTTAATGGTTTTTCTTGAATGTGAATGGAAGAAAAGTTAGATGTTTAACTGATAGTCGCAGAGGTTCATCAAAACTTTAATTGTATATGTTTAACTGATAGTCACAAAGGCTCATCAGATTTTTAAGTAGATCGTTTGATCAATGATTTGCTTATTAACGAAGGCAATGTATAAGAATACATAATGACATGCATGATTATTATGTACATATAGCATGTGCAGTCTATTGAGTATTTTATTGAGATGCTCATATTTTCAGAATGATTGGAGATCTTGCGGTGGCCAGCATTGATGGCATACTTATTATAGAGAGATTTATTTATCACGTCTTAGATTGTCATTTTTTTGGTAAATAATCCTTGTGGAGTCTGATAACTCTTAGTTTGAGTTTACATTTTGAAATAGGAAAATTTTAAAGTTTGAACCTGTGTCTTTCGTAAATTTCCAGCTTCTGCTACTGCTTTTAAAATCTTAGTACGATTTGTAAAATTTGAATTTTAGCATATTTCAAATTAGAAAATGTTAGGTAAATTGGTGTCAAACGACCTCCCTGAATAATGATGTAAGTCTTGTTCTTTTATTTAGTCGGCATCGACCAAATGACTGAATATAATTTATCGCCACCACAATTAGTTAAAGCTCCACGTAACTCACTTGGGCCATTAGAAGCAGACGACTTTCTTTGACGATGATGTAAGTCTTGCACTCTTATTCAGTCGGCATCGACCATATGTCTGAATATATATATATATCGACACCACAATTACCTAAAGCTCCCACGTAACTCACTTGGGCCATTTGAAGTAGCCTAATTAAATTAGAGCTTCTCATGACCCAACCAAATTTAGATGGCTCCTATAAGTTGCTAGCCTACTATTTATGTCTTATTGAGCCATATCTATTCTCTAACCTAAAGCCTATCCTATTTCCCTTACATACCACCCGTCCATTACTGTTGCTAGCATGTGAAAATATTGAGCAGCCGTTTTTTGAGAAGGAAGAAAATCGATTCCTTTACTTGCTTTGTGTATTGGCTTTGTGCCCTTTTTGGAAGATCCGGTTCTTTGTCTTCTTACTTAGTCTTTGTAGCTGATTTCTCTTGGCTGTAATCTTCTCATCCCAAAGTCCTTTGTGGGCTACCTATTTGTTGGAAAAACCATTTGGGAGTGTTGGTTTGTGGATCGTTCGTTGATTGTGGTGTTGATTGAGACTGAGCCCGGTTCCCTTGGTAACTTGGCGGTTTATTCTTCACATCTGGTATCAGATCCATCCCTTGGTGGCGACCGGGCGAGATCGACGAGGAAGAAGGTCGGCCGAATTGCGTAGACGCATTTTTGGGAAGAAAATCAGACCTATTTTCTTCGACTCCGGCAAAACCGTTGATCGGATGGAAAAACGGATGGCAGACCCACTTCCTACAGACTGAGGCGTGCGCGTGAGCTCCGACGGTGGCGCGTGACTTTTCAACGGCGGTGCGTGCGCAGCGCTGGCGTCGAGTTTCGGCCAGAATTTTCAGGTAGTTTGTTCTTTTATAATCCCTGAACATACTGATATATTCATTTTAGTGTTTCAGGCTTTACAAAAATTTTGGACGATTCTACCCTTTGGTGAATAAGACAGATTCGAGGTTGTAACTCCACAACACATTTACTGAATTACTTTAGGCCAAAAATTTAAGCCCTAAAGCAGTAAATTCACAACTCTCGTAATTTACGGACTCAGAAAGGTCCGCTCTGGTAAATTAGTTGATCCTCTTTAATTTCAGTACTAGCGCGTTATCGTGTGGGGTGACAATAAGATTAGGGTTACCGTGTGGGGTAACCATTGCTTGTGCTAGAAATTAGGAATTATTTGTTCTTCTTTGCTACATGATTGAATTTTGACTTTTTGATAAATTGCAACATCTTATCTTTTATGATATATCGTGAGTGAAACTGTTTTGTTGATATCTCTCTGGTTGCATTGATAAGTCCCTAGAATACCTAGACTTTACCTATTTGAAAATTTCCTTGATCTAAGATCGTGAATCTTACGAAACCCTGTGAATCTAAAACGGTGTATACTTGCGAACCTAGGTCTGCTTTGTGTGGCTTAATTGTGACTCTATATTTCTTGTTTTTGAAAATGACAACGCACAATTTTAATTTGGGAACTTTTAATGGAAAATGTGATTTTTCTATTTGGCAACAAAAGATGAGAGGTATTTTGGTTCAACAAAAGGTTTCAAAAGCCATCGAGGGCAAATTTCCCTCTGATTTTTCAAAAGAACAAAAAGAGAAAGTTGATGAGCTTGCCTATACCTCAATTATTTTACTCTTGCTTGATGCTGTTTTGAGAAATGTGGGTAAACTAAAAACCACTAAAGAACTTTGGAAAAAATTGGAAGATCTGTATTTGCTTAAATCTACTCCAAACAATCTTTACTTGCTTGAGCTTTTTTCAGTTTCAAAATGGATCATTCAAAAGATCTGGATGACAATTTAGATGTGTTTAAAAAATTTATTCAAGATATTGTTAATTGTGGAGAGTCGGTGTCTAAAACTTACAAGGTTATTATCTTGTTGAATGCTATACCTGATACATATCGTGAAGTTAAAAATGCTATTATGTATGGTAGAGACACCTTGACGCCCCGAAATTGTTGTTGACTCCCTTAGAAGTAAGGAGATGGAGATGAGAGCTGAAAAATATGATAGGAAAAGTGGTGAAATTCACATGATGAGGGGTAGAACTCATTTTAGGCAAAACAGTCATGATGGTTACCAAAGTAGCAACGAGTCTAGTAGTAATGGACGTAGAAGGAAAAGTAAAGGTAGAACTAGATCCAAATCTAAGACTAATGAAAAGAAATGCTATGGTTGTGGGAACACGGGGTATTTTATAAAGGATTGCTATAAAGAGAAAAATAAGCAGAAGGGTAGAGATAGAGACGAGGTGAATGTGTTGTCCTATGTTTCTGATAATTGTGATGGTGAAGTCTATATGATTACAAGTCTTGATACTTCTCCTGTTGAATTGAATTTAACTGCCAAATCTCATTTTCATGAGTGGATTCTTGATTCTGGTGCATCTTTTCATGTGACATCACATAAAGATTGGTTTGAAAATTTACATTAATCAAATGATGGGCATGTTGTGTTGTGTGACAATTCTGCTTATAATGNTTAAAAGAGTTAGAAAATAATGATATTTACATATTCACTGGTGAAGTGATGAGAGGTTTAAACTCGTCCATCTCTTCCGCGAAGTCTAATCACACACAAAAATGGCATAATAGACTTGCACATATGGGTATTAAAGGGATTAAGCTACTTAATGAAAGAAGTGTTTTTGGAAATTACTATGTGTCTAATTTATCTTTTTGTGACCATTGTATGCTTAGTAAACATCATAAAACTACTTTCTCCACGAATGTTTATAAAACTAAATGCATGCTCTAATATGTGCATTCGGACATGTGG
>CAIGRB010012362.1:0-29298 GCA_903798255.1 Fraxinus quadrangulata
GGTTTGGCATATTAGCTTGTCCAACCGGCTTATCAATCCATGCTGGGACACATTCGATCTGGCATTCTAGATAGATTTAAAGATGCATTTGATAATGCCTTGAATGGAGGGAAGGGTTTTGCTATGGCTGCTCGTGATTGCTCTAAACATTTCATGTCAGAGTTTGATGATGGTTCTGCAGGTACAATATCTGACACTTATCATGCCATCTATATTTGCATGGTGAGAGGGGCTGAGCATGTTATCACGTGTATTTCATCGATACTTATAATGGAATTCCCAAGATGAGCTCTGAAAAGGCAAATGAGCTGCAGATTTAAATTTGAATTGCTTCAACCATTAACGTAGATCATTCTTTATTTAGCTGAATGGTACATTCTTCATGTGAAAAATAATTTTAACATGTAGCTTCTTCTTCTAGATGATCTTACTGGACTCTTTTAAGTGTGATAGAAGGCTAGATTGAAGGTTCAATAGGTTATAATTGCAGAGCATGGTACCCTATAAAAATTAACTCTTCTCATTAGTACTGATTAACTTGTTATTTTTCAGAAGTATACATTGACCAAGCAAATTGGGACTCGTCCAGAGTAAGAGAAAAGCTTCATCGTGATATGGATGCGCATGTTGCAACAGTTCACATGGCCAAGCTATCTGAACTTACAACTATGTATGAGGTATGAAATCTTGTGATGTTTCAACTTTGAAACTGTTTGACTGTAACAATTATAGATTCATCAGCTTTGAATGTCCTGTATGCTTGTCTGAAATCCATGGATGCATTGCATTATTATTGATGTGTGAAATTCTTGTGTGCAAGAATGTATCCCTATGATGGATTACCTTGATTTTATCAAAATTTAGGCAGTTATAGCTAGCAACAGATCTGTTAGCAAAATAGAGCTGGTTATTTTTGCTAGACCTTAATTTGAGTTATAACTGTGGTGCAATAAAATGGTTGGCTTCATTTTATAGCCATGCAGTACTGTAGTATTTCACTGATATGATTTCTTATGCAGACAAAATTGAACGAGGCATTGTCTGGCCCTGTTGAGGCATTATTAGATGGAGCCAGTGATGATACATGGCCTGCAATAAGGAAACTTCTCCAACGTGAGACTGAAAATGCTGTTGCTGGGTTTTCTACTTCTCTCTCTGGTTTTGAAATGGATGAAGAAACCCAAGATAAAATGCTTCTAAGGTTGAAGGAGCATGCAAGAGGATCGGTTGAAGCAAAGGCTAAAGAAGAGGCTGGAAGGGTTTTGATTCGCATGAAGGACAGGTACTTGCTATACATTTTCAATTCATGATCTAGTTATCATGAACACTGAAGTTTTTTTTGTTTATGGGTTCTATTTGTGGGAACTGGGAACTGAACGATAATTATTTATAGGTTCACAACAATATTTAGTCACGATTCTGATTCAATGCCACGGGTCTGGACCGGGAAGGAAGATATTCGGGCCATCACCAAAACTGCTCGATCTGCTGTATGATATTTTCCACCTAGATCTTTGATGGGATTATTTGTTTCTCAATTGGATTAAACTTCTAACATTATCTTTTCTTTTCTTAGTCTTTGAAGCTACTATCTGTTATGGCTGCAATCCGTTTGGATGATGAAGCTGATACTGTTGAGAATAAATTGACCCTTGCTCTTTTGGATTCCAAGGCTGGTTCTTCTACCAATAAAAGCAGTTCAATGGACCCTCTTGCATCAAGCACTTGGGATGAGGTAGCCATTTTAATGGTTCATTGCTTGATTTTTTTTTTTTGAAGTTGGTGGGATTACACTTCAATTTTATTGCACTAAATGCTGATCTTTGTTAAGTTCTCGTCCTAAAAATTACAAATATTTCAAGGGAAAACTAGTAAACTGCTTCTTACGGGTGTTTTGAAAGTCTTGTTTCTATTTTGACTTGAACCAACTTAGTTTCAGTGCTTGGATGAATTTGAACCAACTTAGTTATGGTTCATCTATGTAACTATATATAAAGTTTGCAGGATCCATTATTTTAATTATGTAACACAAATCCAAGGTTGTTGGCATCAAGTGCACAGTTTATTCTACAGTGCATTAATACTTTTTCTGTTGTTTGATATTCCTATCCAGGTTCCAGCATCACAAACTTTGATTACACCAGTCCAGTGCAAATCCTTGTGGAGGCAGTTTAAGGCAGAGACTGAATACACTGTTACTCAAGCCATTTCTGCTCAGGCATGATCATACACACAAAATACTTCTGAAAATCTGTGTAATTTTTAGGTTGTAAATTTTACATCCATTATCTTTGTTTGAACTTGAACTTCTGGAGTATCACTGCAAACACCTTTATATCTAGTGTTTATGTTGATCACAAAGAATTTTGATTTTTGACAAACTCAAATAAATATGGGATAATGTTTTGTTGAGTGAAGTTGAGTATGATGGATAAAGAATTTTCTAATGAACGATTACTGATTCTTCTTTTTTCTCAACTTTTAGGAGGCTAGTAGGCGAAGTAACAACTGGTTACCACCTCCATGGGCAATATTGGCGTTGGTTGTCTTGGGTTTCAACGAATTCATGACACTTTTGAGGTACTCTGCTGCATACTTCTGGACTCTGCGTGTGAATGTGTGCATTTATTTAAATTTTTGGCTGCCCCCTTTTTTCTGTTTTAATCACTTTCCCTACCTGGGTTCCCTTATCTGGTGACATTCTAGATTGAGACTTCTCTCATCTGCTTCTTTTGGATTGTGGTGCATTTTCATTTTTGCAGAAATCCCTTATACTTGGGCATTATTTTCGTTGCTTTTCTGCTCGTTAAAGCCCTATGGGTGCAACTAGATATCTCCGGTGAATTCCGCAATGGAGCTGTAAGTGTCTATCATCTTGTATTCTTGTTGTTAACCCCTTGTTATATTTTTCTTGTAACTACATCCAGCTTTTGGTTTTAAAACTTTTACCATCTTGATATTTGCCTACCTGGGTCAGCCATTAGACAGCTAAATAGAAGTCAATAAGGCATACTCATATGATGGAACTTTTTTAATTTGGAATTTTTGGTTTATCGCTCTGTTTCCACTGCAGCTTCCTGGAATGCTCTCATTGTCGACCAAATTTCTTCCTACTGTCATGAACCTTCTTAGGAAACTAGCCGAGGAAGGTCAAAAACATGCAAACACATGCTCTCAGCATAACGCTCCCCAAGATGCAAAGAGTTTGCAGAGTGTGGCTTCGTCTAGTGCTTCCTCTGAGGTGACCTCTTCCGAAAATGGAACTGAATACTCGAGTCCTTCGGCAGATCACAAATTGCAGTAAGCACTCATTTAATAAAGCATCAACTTCAAGGAACAAATCTTGAAGGCATTCATATTTGTGTAGATCTGATTACTGGGGCCATGGTCTGTGATGAAAAATGCCCCATCAATATATAGTTTATTTTAGATTATAATCCCCACCGTTAGGCGTTGATTGTAATTCGTCTGCGGTAACGTGAAACCCCCCAATTCACCCGTTTGTGATTATTTCCGTGCTATCCGTTCAATTTTGTATCATGAGCAGCGAAATACCACTGAATCTCAAGGACTATACAAATTTTATGTACCATTTTATCTACTCTTTTTACCGTATAAACTAAGAAACTGGCTACTTTATCTCCTCTCTTTCGTCTCTGTTTGTTTTCACTGTCCCAATTTATTTGAGTACTTTTGGTCAAGCTTTTTAAAGTTTATAAGCGGATTAAATATCATTTTTATTCATTAATTCGGTAGGATTTATAGATTTTATTTACATAAGACTCACAACTTATAATTTACTTTTGCCTCTGCTTCTCACTATCACTACCACCTTTGCCCTGGGCTGTTTCCTCGCATGGGATGCTGCCTCTTAAAGTGATTTCCTCAGCATGTCGTATTGTTTAGAAGTGATTTTTAGGCTTATCGAAACATGTTTGTCAAAACAAATTAAAAGTAACTTTTTGTTCAAAAATTTACTCTTTGTAAAAGTAAATTTTTGCTTACTTTCTCTCCAGGTACTTGAAACAATTTTATCGGCTTAATCAAACATGCCATTGAAGTACAACGCGACATTCATTCTTATTCAATGGTTGGTTCCCACCTAGATTTGGACAACTACACCAATTGTAAGATGGCTCTTGAACTGATCTTATTGTCAACCCATCTCATTGTGTCATAAAATTGTGGGTCCCTAAATTATATTATGTAGGTCCATATTCATATTTGTATTTTTGGTCAAACCATGAATTTCGAGTTGACTACATTAAATAACTAGTAGCGGCCAATAATTAGTTTTTGTCGCAATTATATTCAAAAGATAATTTAGTTTCATCATGCATATATTTATACAATGGTGTGGTTTATGTTAAATCACTGATTCGTTGATGAGAATTTAATTTAATGTAGTATCTTGTTACCACTTTTGTCTCATGTTATACCTTCTATATTATTTACCATCAAACTAGCGGGAAATATAGTTTGATGAAGACTAAATTCAATCAACGGGTTTGACTTCGGTGAAGTTCAAGTCAACAAGATAACAATAAAAACTTACTGAAGTAATACCGTCATGAGGACAACTATTTTCGCCTTTCTTAACACACCAGTAGCTTGTGTGAATTCTACAAACGTGAACTCTATTGCCTGTCTGATTTTATTGACTACTAGAAGGAAGTACTCAAAATTTATCCCGATTGAAATACCAGATTGAGTAAGTAGCCAGAAAAGAACTACTCTATTCCTCGTGGAACGTGACAATGTGTTCGGCGCACCATGTGAGATTTTACTTTTAAATGCACTACAAAAAACAGAACTCAATGGTTCTTTTTCATATCTACGAGGCATAGATTGAGAAAGAAATTGATGTTTGTTTTGCTCAATTGATGTTGCCAACTTAAAGTGCAAAAGCTCTCTTAATCTAATTACTTAAATTTTATGAGATTTTGTCAAGTATTTGCGCAAAAAAAAAAAAATAAATTAATTTTTTAGATGTAAGTTGAAGCGTGAAAGTAGTAGACGTGTTAAACGTAGCAATAAAAGCGTTTGTGCTCTGAAATTATTTTATTTTATATTATTTTTATTCATTTTTTTAACCCCCTATTTTTGGTAGGTCCAGTGCTATACAGGTCGAATTAATTATCTACTTATTTTTTGTATTTTTCTAGTCAGATTGGTTGGTAAGGATTTATATGTTTGAGGACATAGAAAATTTGGCGGGGAATTGAAGAGAAATGGCTGTGTGGTTCTCAACTCTCAAGTTGATTTTTAATCATCGGCCGATAGCAACCATAAAGGCCATATCTATAAACGTGTAAAGTAGGTTGTAGTTGGTCGCGATCCATATTTTGTGAATTCAAATCGAACTTTAATATGGTTCACCTCGACCTACACAAAAATAATTTCAATAGCGTCCACGGCCATGCTTCGTTACACAAATTACTAATTGTTTAATAAATTTTCAGAAAAAACTTCGTCAATGGCTAAAAGCTAAATGTCGTCATATTATTTTTTAATTAAATAGGTTCATGTATGTCGCTGGCCTGCCACGAGATGTAAACTTATCAAGTAGCTAGAAAACGATTTGAATGAAGGAATTATTATCATTAAACAAAAAAAAAAAAAAAAAGGAGAGATGTCATGTTCAAGGAAAGCAAAAATTAATTGTCATTAAATGTTTGTACTTCATAGTGTTGTTACATAACGTGTATGATGTCCCCATGCTAAAATTAATTTGGAAACTTAAATTAATGTCCCAATGCAAAGTTTTTTTTTTTTTAGTCAATTACCCACTTTGTGATTTTGAATGACGATTTTAGTATAAAAATCTACCAATCATAGATATACTCTGAAATATTATGTACGTTAAATTAAACATAATTAAAACAAAATTAAGGAATAAAAACTTGTAAATTGTTTTATCTTTCGTATTGTTTTGTCTGGTCCTGTCCAATATGCCCATATAATTGTAAAATTTTGTGTGCGAATGATAAATAAACAAAAGCTTTTAATTTTATGTTGGAAGCACTTCCAGCTACTTTTTCATGTGCATTTGTCTCTATGGAGTGAACGTTGGCAGATCTCAATGTATTCAATGTAGATCCCAATCATCTTGGATCAGAACATAGAAGCATGGCCTTGATCTTGCATTATATACGCTGTGATAATTATGCCCAAAATCTCTAATACCAATTGTTGGGAATTCAAGGATCATGTATCGCTTGATACCACTTGATATGAAATCAACCACTAGATTGAGATGTTGAATTTATATGGCAAAATTTGAAGTATTTCATCACAAGCAAAATAATAAAATAAGATAAGAAAATATGGCTGAGGAATTAGGAGACTTTTTTGAACCACAAATAATGAAGATGAAGAAATATTATAATAATCCTAAAAGCTAGTGATCACTTTTCTCACACTATAAAATTGTATAAAAGAACGTAATATTTATAGGGAACATGTAGGGAACGTTCAAATCCTCATAGTAGAGTTGTTGATGAAGTAGGATGCTAAAAAATAGTGTTCAAAATGAAAAAGAAGAGAAAAATGCAAAAATCCCGAAACAGACATAGGTGGTGTCACACGCCGGGGGCAAAATAGCAAACACACCGCGTGCTGCCCCCTATCTCTCTCTCTCTCTCTCTCCTTTTCTTTTTTTCTCCAAGTTGCTTTCTTTATTCCGAATTCTTCTTCAAGTCCAATACTAATTTCCAACTCTCAATGAGCTTCCAAAATAGAACTTCAACTTGACATATGACTCCTATAACATTTCAAATTGAATTCTATTTAGGTGCACTTCAATTAGAATTTCTCAATTATTTCAATAAAGAATTTGCGTCACACCCAAATTCAACAATACATATGATTTTTTTTTCTAGAACAAAAGAAATTAATTAAATTTCTAGTACATACTAAAGTTTATGTTGATACATAAAACATTTTACTAGCTAATATAATCAATTTTGAATTATCTTCATCTTCAACAGGCAACAAGTGTTAGCATTGTATCTTCCACCCTTAATAGATCGTTATATTTGAGAATAAGAGCATGTTTTGTACAATGGAAACGACAATAATTCATAGTGGTTTTAAGTGCTTATAGGCTGTGAATCTTCTGGAATGTGTAGATAATAAGTAGGTGATAAATCATTTCCTATGTGAATATAAAGTATGTCCGATCCGCTTAAATTAATATTTAAGCTTTGCGAGTCGTGTGCTATAAATACGGGATATTGTTTTTGAAAAAAAAAAAAATATGCTAAGCCTAATATTTAAAATTTCATCTTAAAATGTCAATTTTATTGAAAAGAGAGTAAACTTATTTTGAAATCCGCGTGCTCATTTTTTAGTCTTAATTGAATTGAATTGCTCCTTGGAATTTAATGATCTCTAATACCATGTCAAGACTTGATGTTCCATATTAAAAGGTGAATCTCACATAAAAGAACAGCACAAACCCTTATAAATTAATCTATTTTTTCATTTTTAATCGACGTAAAATTTTATCCCTTGACAAAGCCCTCTCGGTCCTAAGCTTGGTTTAATGCAGGCCCGAGTTGCCCATGGATTGAGCTCTCACGAGCCCATTGCCACCCCTAGTGCTACATTCCTGCTCGGGTTTACACAATTCACAATTTTGTGGGGTTGTTGATGGTTGATAAAGAGATATAATAATAGTTTATGTAGTTATCTACTTCGTACAAACCTGAGTTGGTTTTGCTTTCTATTAATGGTGGCTGAAATTGTGAAGAGACCATTAAGAGAAGGAGAAGCTGAAAATCCACAGAATGCTGGCTGGAAAAGTGAGCTAGCTAGCTGTCTATCGTCCACGTAGTTGTTGGATGCTGTAAAAATAGTAAAAATTCATTAAACAGAGGCGTATGCATTCATTATCTCTTCAACTGTGACATTCATTTCTATATTTAATGGCATTCTCAGTTGATAATTTATGTGGCATTTATTACTACCTTCAAGTAAGACTTACCAATTATCATTCCAAATTATATTGTTATATTCTGGAAGTGTTCTTATTAATTTCTCTCGTGTACTGTGTGTATACATTATACAGTATTATATAATTGTGAAGAATACACAGGGAACGAGGCCAATCAGAGGTAGCCATATGAAGAAAATCTGCAGAAGTTTATAGGGGAATTGAAAGTGTGCAATTTTCTGTCTGTCTCTCAATGGCTTTGATTGGTGGTGCAGCAGCAGCAGTTCTTACGAAACTCAAAATCTTGCTCTCTTTAATTCTGTGGATCAACACGTTTGCTCTCTCTCAAGGTGTTTCTTTCTTCAATACTTTGTCTTTCAGTCTCTCTCTCTCAATCTGTTGCTTTGCCTGTTTTCCTCTCTCTGGCCCCGACTATAGTCGGCTGTATTGAGATTTTGAGGGCCTTAGACCAACTTTACAAGGGGCCGCACCCACCTTTCACTGGCCCTGACTATAGGTGGCATAGGTGGCTTCCTAAGGCCCCGCATAGACGAGGGCCAAATCTGATCATAGGCCACCTGACTATTGCCCCCATATAAAGTTGGCGAGACTCCAAACTCTCAAGGCTGGTCCTGTCTGTGAATATTATTTTGATTTTTTTTCATTATTAGATTGCCTGCATGTTATATACAAAAGATTTTTAAACAGCTCGAAAATAATTTCCATGCAGCTTATGAACATCCAGGACAGTATCGATACCCTTTCATAAGACCTGCAAGTTCATTCACCCAACCGCCATCCGCAGCCGAGTCCCGTTCATGGAGAGGCGCAAGCAAGACCTATGACTACATAATCATTGGCGGTGGCACGGCCGGCTGCCCACTCGCGGCCACCCTATCGCAAAACTTCAGTGTGCTGTTACTCGAAAGAGGCGGAACCCCTTTTGCCAATGGAAATGTATCATTTTTGCAGAATTTTCACATTTCCTTAGCCGATACATCGCAAACCTCTGCATCACAAGTATTTATTTCCACCGATGGAGTTTTTAATTCCAGGGCTAGAATCTTGGGTGGAGGTACCTGCATCAATGCAGGATTTTACACCAGAGCAAGCTCAAGGTACAACTCCCAAATGCCTACTGACCACATTTTTATTTCTTTCCTAGTTTGAGGTATATACGTGTACATGTTTTGGGCGTAAATTTGCGTCGTAATATACTAGTTTTAAATGAATGGAAAGATAATTTGCTTTTGTTAAGTAATTAGATTTCGAAATAAAAATGTAGGATCTTGAATGCTATTCAAACTTAAGAATGGGGACATTGAACAAATGGTTTCTAATTAGACCAAATCAAGATTTAAACTAGTAGATAATCACAATGGCACCGTTTTTGGACCCCTACAACATATTCAGGAAATAGTACTGGACAGAGTAAAAAATATTATGAACATGATTTTATGTCAAATTGCCATTGTATGCTATCATTGAAGTCATTTTTGTTTTTGTTGGTTGTTATGTTCTTGCTATGTTAATAAATACTTGGTGTGGTCCTCTTGATTTAAACACAAGACATTTATAATAGTCGTACATGCAAACAACAAAAGAAGTTGTGATCTACCTACACACCATAACTTCTCATGTATGGCATTCAATTCAATTCTTTTCTTTTAAATTAATTACTATAAGTCTAATCATGTTGTACACTTGTTTTCATAGCATTCGAATATCTAATCGCTCTAGGCCTTGGTTTGTTACTACATAGAAAGAGCGTACTTAACTAGAGAGTACAAATCCCAGGTTAAGTTAGGGCGAATGGTAGAAGTATGCCTGATATTGTTCCCATTTTTTGGCTATCGACTCTTTCGCTCGGGTCATTTCTAGTCTCTCATTATGGGAACTGCGCGGGAAAATATTGGACCTTCTTCCTTCGATTTTCAAGCAAGATGTTTAGAAAGATGGTTGATATGTGCCTACTTGTTAACATTTGACTTTTGTGAGTTTCAGTTACATTAAGAGAGTAGGGTGGGATACAAAACTGGTGAATGAGTCATATCCATGGGTTGAGAAGCAAATTGTGCATAGGCCAGAGCTTGTGCCGTGGCAGAGAGCATTTAGGGACGGCCTTATAGAAGTTGGAATCTCACCTTTCAATGGGTTCACCTATGATCATCTATATGGAACCAAAATTGGTGGAACTATTTTCGACAGGTTCGGTCGGCGTCATACTGCAGCTGAGCTCCTCGCCTCAGCAAATCCCGATAATCTCCATGTTTTAGTACATGCAACAGTCCAAAAGATTGTGTTTGACAAAACAGGTGAGCATTAATCAACATGTCTAGACAATACAAACAAAAAGGTTTCATCGAGTAATTTATTATCAGTATCTTGGTAATATGCAATGCCATTATAGGTAAAAGACCTCGGGCTGTTGGAGTCGTTTTCAAAGACGAAAATGGGAAGCAACACAAAGCATTTCTTTTGAAGAGGCCGAGGAGTGAAATTATCGTGTCATCGGGAGCAATTGGGAGCCCTCAACTGCTGCTGCTTAGTGGGATCGGCCCAAAGGCAGATCTCGAAAAATTGAACATATCTGTGGTTCTTGACAATGAATTTGTTGGCAAGGGCATGGCTGATAACCCTCTCAACACAATCTATATCCCAACAAATAGGCATATCAAACAGTCTCTAATACAAGTTGTAGGAATTACTAAGATGGGAGTGTACATTGAAGCTAGCAGTGGATTTGGCCAGTCCATGGATAGCATTCATTGGAACAATGGAATTGTTTCGGCTGAGGTGAGTACCACGTTTCTTCGTGTAACTCATTGGAATTCTCAAGTATATATACAATGTCTTGTATGCCGTATTGAATAGGATTAGACACTAAAATATTAAAATATACAATATTTTAGTTTCTTTTTCTTCTTTCATACTGTCTAGTGCTGTACAGTCAATTCTACCAAAAATAACATTTTGTCATGTACAGATAGGACAGCTATCTACCATTCCTCCAAAGCAAAGATCACATGAAGCAGTTCAAGAATATATAAAAAGAAAGAGAAACATCCCACATGAGGCATTTATGGGAGGTTTCATCCTAGAAAAGATTGCATGGCCCCTGTCAACAGGCCAACTCAGCTTGCTCAACACAAATGTAGACGATAACCCATCCGTCACCTTCAACTATTTCAACCACCCGTACGACGTAGCACGATGTGTGGACGGTATTCGCCTAACTGAGAAGATTTTGAAGTCTAAACACTTCACAAACTACACGCGGTGTGACAAGGATACAGTCGAAAAGATACTAAACATGAGTGTTCATGCCAATGTTAATCTTATTCCTAAGCATACCAATGACACAAAATCCCTAGAGCAGTTTTGTAAAGACACTGTTATCACAATTTGGCACTACCATGGAGGGTGCCATGTGGGCAAGGTGGTGAGCCCTGATTATAAGGTACTCGGGGTTGAAAGACTTCGTGTTATTGATGGCTCAACTTTCGCTGGCTCCCCCGGCACCAATCCTCAAGCTACGGTGATGATGATGGGCCGGTAAGATCATCGTATTCTTGTTTATATGAGAAAATTTATTGACAAAATTTAACAAATATATATCAGCTTACACCTTGAATTATATATACAGGTACATGGGAGTGAAGATATTGAGAGAGAGATTAGGGAAAGCAGCTGGAGTATAAAGACTAACACCAAGTAGAGAAGTAGAAAATGTTCAATTTATTGTGTTTGTTTATTAGAAAATGTAATTTTTGTGATTCTTATTTATTAAATGTAGAGAGATTAGGCAGTGTTTGGGATTTAAGTAGGAACCTAGGTGGTATTTTAATGTATAATCTCATCCTAGACTTGTGTTTCGTTTGTAATGTTGTCTTCTTGTATGGGAAAATACATAAGAATAGCCTAAATTTAAAGCCATAATTCAAGAATGGCCTTTGACTATTTCAAAGTTTTAAAGTTCCTAAAATACCCTCAAAATAAAAATTTCTCTAACAAGTCATTCTAAGATATAATGGATTTCATTTTAGTCCCTAAAAATTTAATCTTATAAAAATTCAACAAATTGCTTTTCCTTTGGAATTAAAATTTAACTTTTCTTCACCATCCACTCTTTCCACCTTTCCTCACTTAATTTGTTAATAATTATATTTTTGTATTTTGTATTTAACCCCCACCAAATGGTATCAGAGCCCTAAAGATCATCAATATACCGATATTAAAATGTGAAGATTTTATTTAAGATTATTAAGCAACCAATTAAAATACAAAACTTCTTTAAGAATATTTAGAATACTCTAATCCTTAGAGATCATGGAAATTAAAAATTCTGAGGATTTAGATATCGAAGTATACGAAGGAAGAGTTAATACCATAAATAGTCACCGAACTTTGTCAAAAGTTCCCAAGAGGTCATCGAACTTCAAAACTTCTCTAAATAGTCACCGAACTTTGTAAAAAGTTCCTTGGGGATTACTGAACTTTAAAACTTCCCTAAATAGTCATCGAACTTTGCCAAAATTTTCCAAGAGGTCACTAAACTTTGTAAATTGAGACCACATACATCAATTATTTAGTGACCACTTAGGAACTTTTGCAAAGTTGAGTGACTATTTAGGGAAGTTTTGGCAAAGTTCGATAACTATTTAGGGAAGTTTTAAAGTTAAGTGACCCCCTGTGAACTTTTGACAAAGTAGTGACTATTTAGGAAAGTTTTAAAGTTCGGTGACCTCTTAGAAACTTTTGACAAAGTTCGATGACTATTTAGGGTATTAACCCTACGAAGGAATAGAGGGATATGCTTTAAAAGGAAAATTTGATTAGGAAAAGTTTAAAAAATAAATAAAGAAGAATTAAATCTTAAACCACCTGGAGATAATAGATTATTTAATATTTTAGGATCAGCCTTTAGAAGAAAGAAGTTAGTTATTAATGAATATCATGAAATAAAAAAAGCCATAGATATTAAACATACATAAGGAAAAATTAAATTTAATTTAATAACAAAAAGAAATGTTAATGAATTTCTAGGAAATTAAAACAAGAAAAAAAAATATCTTTTGTTTACATTGTTGGAGTGTAATAAAATCATATTTTAAAGAAGGAATTAATAGCCATATAATATTTAATTTACAAGATGAAAGATGTAGAACAGTAGAAAATGAAAATTTAGGAATAGTCAAAAGAAATTTAGCCTATAAAAAATTAAAATTTACTTGCTATCCAAGATATTGTGTACATATAAATTATAAAAATTTAGATGATTGTCTTAGTTTATATTTTAAGATGACTAATAAAATATTAAAAGATGATAATAAAGTTTTTACTATATTATACTAAGGATTATTTTGTTATACAAATAGTAATTATGGAAATATATATAAAGAAAAATCTTTTATAGAAATCGACGAAGAATTTAGAGATATATGAGAAGCAATCTTACCCAGAGAACAAGATATAGAGGAAATAATTTTTTTTGAAATTGGACATGATGATGCTATAAGTATTGATTAACCTATTATACCAAAACAAATTGTTCAAACAGATGCATCAGATTTATATTGGAGTGCTTTATTAAAAACTGACTTAAATGAGATTTGTAGATATAATAGTGGAATATTTAATAATGTTGAAATAAATTATTCAACTAATGAAAAAGAATTACTAGCAGTTGTTAAAGGAATAAATAAATTCAAAATATTTTTGTTACCTAAGGAATTTATTGTTCAAACTGATAATACTCAACTTAATGGACTAGTAAATGATAAATTACCAAATTTACCTCAACATAGAAGATTACACAGATGGCAAGTGTTATTATCTTTCTATAATTTTAAATTCGAATATATAAAATGAAAAGATAACTTATTTGTTGATTTCTTGAGCATGAATTATGAGTATGGAAAAAATTGAAGTATTCACAGAGGACTTGCAGGAACTTTTAACAAGTTTTAACACCAATTATCTTGCAATTCAAGATGATCATCTGGACATAAGGCAAACTTTGTGTGATTTATCAAACAAAGTTGTTGAAAATGGGAAAAAGATTGAAAAATTACATGAGAATAAAGAAAAAATAGTTGAAAAATTATCAGAATATCTTGATTATTTTACAGCTTATTGCCAGGATTTTCTTCATTTGGAGAAAGGTGAATATAGCCAAAAGGCGAGTCATAATCCATATAGAGAAATTAATACATCCACAGCAAGTGGAGATTCGAAATCTAAGAGAAACGTCTCTCTTACTTCGCAAGAAGAAAAAGTCATGAACAAAGGCCCACAACAGTCGCCAGTCCCTTTGGACAAACTGCTCGAAAAATTCGGAAGCAAAAAAGGAACCGTTGAGACTAGTTCTCAAATTTCCTTAACAAAAGTCCATTGCAATCACCGACTCTTTCGAGCAAATTGCAAGATTACAAAAGTGGAAAAGGAGCCACTCACCTTTTAGGTGAAACATCCTTATCAAAGGAACCACTGGAACAACCCACTGTTATTAGTGAATTCCAGGAAAATAAAAAATCTTTTGGAGACAAAAAATCACCAAGATGAATAATTACAACTCATCATGTTCGAACCAATCTCCATCCTATGGAAAATGATTATTATGAATTTTCAGAATGGGTGTATAATTTTAGAGAAGGAGTTTCTCTTTATCTCACAGCCATTCCTATGGCGATTTACCCAAGGATAAGCGCTATTCAAGGAGCAGATCCAACAATTATCAGAAAATTAGCAACATTTGGATTCCTAGATCGACTCTTCACAGGAACCGATCTTAAGGAAATTGAGCAGTTTGATAAAAAATTTATCAACTGTGTTAAAAAATATAGTGATAAACAACCAGTTGAGTTGAGATTTTACACCATTAGTTCAGAGTATAAAGAACCAGAATGGTATGGAGAACATCATCTTATCACCATCAGAAAAAATAATGGGAATCCATTGAAGGAGATTCACATTTTCAAAGAATTGCCAACGATCAATAAAAAATGGATGATTTACAGGTGAGCCTTCGGAATCAAATCAGTTTGTTCAACCATGCAATTTTTATACGGAGAAAAATATATGGTGTTTGGAATGAGTAATAATTAGATTCTTATCTGCAGAGGAGATAAAGAATAAAAAATCCTTGAGGATAAGATTTGTGAAATTTTAAATGACCAATTCCTTGGAAGCGAGGAATGCATCAAAGAAGCTTGTAGATTGATGGGACACGTCCACAGGTAAATGACGATAAGAAGAGACCGAGACAACACAATGTGAGCTGTAAAGAAAAAGACAGCTGCTAAAGCTGGAATAAAGAAGTCGACAAGTGCTTTAATTATTTCAACCACTTTGAAAATAATTGTACTTTTACTTTTGTGTTGTAAAAATTTGATTGGCCAGAAGCTTCTCTGTGAAGTGCGAGCCCCTCTACAAATGTAAACTTTTCTCATTTGAAGAGGTATGACCACTGAAATGACAAGAAACCAGTTTGTAAAAATCACCATACTGAAATGATCATTGTAAGCTCTTTCATTAGAGAGTAAAACTCACTTTTCGGAGTTCCAATCTTTATAGAATCCTTATACAATATCTTTCAAGTTATCATCAGATCAATAAAATCTTTAAGTTTGAAATAAATCTTTTATTACGCTTTGAGTGTTATTCTACACAGTGAGTCTTTTTGAGAGTTTTGAGTGTCATTTGGGTCCATTTTGCTGTGATGCTGTCGGACTTTGGCCAACTCTTGTGACGAAGGTGACCAGGAACATTTAACATTCTTGCTATTTGGCGAAGCGTGGTAAGACCCTTATTTTAAGCTATAAGAAAATTTATTGTCTGAAGATTTGCATGAAAATTATTATAGAAGAATTTTTAAGAAGGTTGTATACTCTGAGGAACTTTTATTATGGAAAATTATGAATTCTATTATAGAATTGTACCTTTTAGATATATCAATAGTATTGATTATAGTCACATGATAGAAATCCCAGAAACTTATGATAGTTATACTAGAGGAATAAATTTCATAAAAAAAGATATTAGATATTATAAAAAATGTCTTATAATTACATCTATGGATTAAATGAAATATTACCTAAAGAAATAATAAAAATGATTATATTTTTCTGGTTAGATAGTGAAAATAGTGAAAAAGCCTTTGAAACTATAGAACAGCATGTGAATTATAATGAAATTGCTGAATTATATGATTTTGACATTAGTTATGATAACAATGAATAATTATAAAAGAATATAAAATTTTAAACTTTTGACTCTTATTGATTTTAGGATTTATTCTCTTTAAATAGTATTAAAAAGATATATGCCTGGAATAACTAAAAAATTTTATGATAATAAAATAAAAAGTTTAGAAGAACAAATAACTAGAAATAATCTTAAAAAAATAGAAGAAGAAATTTCTAGATGGAATAAAATTAAAAAAGAACTAATAAGTGAAGAAATTAGGAGAGAATTAAGAATGGAAGAATAATTAAGAAGAGAAATAGAACAAATAATAAATAATATAACAAATCCTTTAAACCTACCAGATTAATATGAGTCTACCAACAAAAATAAGGTTTGATAGACAAGAAATAAAAAATATAAGATTACCAATAGGAAGTTATCAAACTAGAGGATGAAATACAACTATGTTTCAACCTTTAAGCTCATTGGGGAAATACAGATAAATTGTTAAATATCACACAAATTAGACTAATGCATTTTTATGGCAACAATTAGGACAATTAAAATATAAAGACATAGAAACTATAGATGAAATTAATAATATAGACTCAAAAGATGAAATAGCTAAAGAAAGATTAGAAATTTTAAGTAAAAATATATCTAAACAATTCAATAAAATAAAACAACAGATTAATAATTTAGAAATGCTTGATGAAGCTAAACTTGAAGAAATTCAAAATCAAATATAAAAAATTGCATAGAAAAACAGTGTTAGTAAAATTGCGACTTTAGAAGAAAAAATAAATATTATTAATTATAAAATTGATATTCCATTAGATAAATTAGGATTTGAAATTATTAAACCACCTTGTAAAAAACCTAAAAGATGAGTATGAATGATAAAATCAATTTAATTAAAAAATGTATAAAAATAATTGATGAAAAAATAACTAGAGTAGAAATACGTTATAAAGAAGAAAAAGAAAAATTACAAAATAATTTCTTAAGAATAGAAAATCTTTTAAATAGAATAATAGAAAATTTAAACAAAGAAAAACCATTTAAACCAAATTACACCAAAGAACTTAAAGAAGTTAGAAAGAAAATTGAAAAATATGAAGAATTAATAAAATTTAATGGAGGATTAAAAGAAGATATTGAAAAATTATTAATTGATCTTAAAAAACAAGAAGAAAACCTTATAGAAAAAGAAGAAGAAGAAGGAAAATTAGTCATAGAAGAATAATGAATGAAGTTATGGAAAACTTAATAATTGACTTAGAAGATTTAAAAATTTGTGAAGAAATAACTAAAAATCATATAGTTGGAAGAACAGGAGGACCACGAGCAGTAAAACAAGAAGAATAGGGAGAAACTAGCACAACTAAATATGAAGCAGAAATAGACCCTAGAAAATATGTTAATGCAAAAGTTGATTTTAAAATTAGTAAAAAAAAAATGTACAGAGATCAATTCAAACTAATATTAAGAGAATCAAACCTAATGAAAATTGCATGATCATATTTAAATTTAGATTGTGAATTGAATATTAGAAAAGCTATAAATGAATGAAATACTAATATGATAACACATTTTAATTATAATCGTAGTAATACCGATAATAAAAATAGAACTGAATATTTATTAGCAACTTTTAAAGGAAATGTAGCTAATTGGTATCGAGGATTAGAAGAAACAAAAAAAGGTATTTGGAAAGATAGTATTGAAGCAGGATTTAGAATTAACATAATAGAAGGTATAAATAGAGTTGCTACAAGAATTTATAGAGAATTTGGAGGAGAAAATTGGGTAAACGAAAGTACTAAAGTCAGAATAGAAGAAATATAAGATGCTAAAAATATGATGGAATATTTACAAATTTGTAATATGTGTTACCTTAATGAATATTGCTGTGGGTATAGTAACTACTATTATATGACGTTTGGAAGTGGAGCCGATAATAATTATTATGAGGAAGTTTTTATTAGAAAATTACCCCCACCATGAAATAATTATTTTCAAAATAAGATTAAGGAAAAACAACTTGGAAGAAATGAAGAAGGCTATACATTATGATTCATAATAAGAATAATAAAAGATGAAATAAGTACAATATGTAGTAATCAAATGATATATAAACAACCAGGATTTATACAAGATAGAATTTGTTTTAAAGATACTGAAGTACCGAAAAATTGGGGATGTTATGATTATAAACGAAAAATAAAAATAAAACCTAAGAAATATAAAAAATATAATAAGTTTAAAAAGAAATATTTTAAACCACAAGGGAAATATTTTAAAAGAAAATATAAATCTTATAATAAAAAATCATTCAATAAAAAATGATGTAAATGTTGGAATTGTAATGAAGAATGATTTATAAGTACAGAATGTCCAAAAAAGAAAGTTAGGATATTAATTACAGATTTTGATCAAATTAGAGATGATTGTGAAGAAGTAAACTTTGAAGAAATAGAAACTGATGAAGAAATTTTTGAAGAAAAATTAGAACCGAAAGAGATATTTAGTGAAGACGAATATAATTAGAAGAAATATAAAATAAAATCTAGTTTTTAAAACTATTCATAAAGAAAGGATATATTTTGCAATAAAACCAAAATTTCATTAAGGGTAAAATTGACATTTTACACTTTTTGTTAAAATGCCAGTTGACCAATGCCATTTATGAAAATTTCCCTCTTGTATGTGTCCTTTAGACTCTCCATAGTGAAATCTACTATTGGATGGACTATTTTTTAGACTAATTTGCATTTCTCTTGACATTAGATCTCACCTATCTGTATTTTTTTTAATTAATTCTATCTAACACCCGTCTATGGCTATGAGGTCGACTATCTACATACGATACCAATGGTAGACAGTGGATCCCAATGCCACGTAAACTATGCTAACATTGTTCGCTCTTCGTGTGTATAACTTTACTTTTGAACCTCTGTTTCTTAGTAATTCATAATCCAGGATTTAAATTTTATAACATTTGGGTCTTGGTTTGATTGTTAAAAGTCGTGCATCTCGTGAATAATTGTTTGATACGTAGGTTGAGTAAACACAAATAACTTTAATAAAAAATGTAAATAAAAATGAAACGAAATTCTCACCTGACCATTCTTCCTCCCTGCCGCCTCTGGCTAGTTTCGTCCCTTGCCAGTTGGTTTCCCCCTATTGCCTACCTCGTTCTCCCCATTTTGTCCGCCCTCATACTGAGTAGTATATATACTCTTGTGGCACTTGTGATCCACTTACAAACTAGTCATGAGTTACACAAACCAATATTGTACTGTGACCAACACGAATTCATGTTTTTGAATGAGCACGAGCGGCTGTTGACTGTTGGGCCCAATAAAATATTAAAAAAATTAAATATAATAATTATCTTTCTAAAACTAAACATATATAATTCTGTTATATAAATCAACAGTATGCATCAAATGACATAGTGGCCAAGTTTTGTATAATTCAAAGGAAGAGCACATGTTCGAATATTTCCAATTGTATTAAATCCGCTAATACTTACATATATTATTTTGTTGTATTTAGTGTCAAAATTCAACGAATGCCATAGTAGTCAAGCTTTCAATAATTTAAAAAAGGACTGAATAGGTTCAAATCCTCTCCCTATTGCATTTGTTTGGGTAAAAATTGTAGAATTAGAAAACTGACACAATAAATTAGTATAGAATAGATTCGATCACATGACTTCCTATTTGAATATGAAGACTCTAACCAACTAGGCTATAAAAAATGTATGAAAACAAAATGAATTACCAGATAATCTAAAAATGTTATCTATTCTCAACAAATTTTTTTTGTCCAGTGGATCTAGCACACGCGTTTGTCGGTGCTCGTCGGGTGATAGATCCACCATTGATGACCGTATGAATTTAACTGAAAATTTTACTTTATTTACTTAGTAACTTGATCAACTTGCAATATTTATTTTTCAAGATTGGGGGATGGGAGAAGAAGATAGATAATTCCAATTTGCAGTAAAAAAATTCACCAAACTTTATATTTTGTTTACAGTTGAACCACATAGTGGTGCTGCTACATCATTCATTATGTTACATCAATATTCCGTTCGCCAATTCAACGGATCCATTACTTTGTATAAACGGAGATGGATGAAGTGATTAATAGAAATCTTAATACAAAGTTAAATATCTAAATTAAAACAAAAATGAATAACCGAAGTACAACCAATCTATAAGTTCCATGACTAAAATTTTTTACCCGTTTTCTACGTTTCACAAGTATTACACTGTGGTAGTAAATATGGTTTGGCCAAAAAGGACAGAAATATAAATGTGTGGTAGGCTTTTCCGTGAAAATTTGGTGCTTCATTTATATAGGTGTTTTTCAAGGTAAAATTTAGTAAATTGCGATATTGATTTTGAAAATCTACAATAAATAATGACGTGGGAAAATTATAACGTTGTAAGTTTTATTATTTCTTTTCCACATTCCAAGTTCTCTTTATTACGCTAGTTCAATTTGTTGCTTTTTTTTATATCACAAGTGTACGATATCGTAACAAGTAATATAGTGGACCTTTTGAGTTCGGATTATTGTTCCCACGAGAACTATACTCTAGTCTTAATTTACTTTTTCTACTCCTATTTGATAAAAAGTAAACAAATAAAGAATTGATGTAGTTGTGAATATCGATTTTCTATAATGAAGTAAATACCTAAAACTAATGAAAATTATGATAAAATGTTGAACAATAATTGATCAAAGATTCACGTATGTAAGAAATATTAGGGGCAAAACAAATTCATCTAATGATCACCTTAATTCCTAATTTAAGATTCTAACCTAATGTAGTGTTCGATCGAATTCTCATATGATATTTAATTTACTCCTCTCGAGTTCTCATTGAGCCTATTCAACTAATTTAATTCCATATCTATATGCGAATTACCCTTAGTTAAACGAAATATGATTCTAAGAATTTCTATTACGACCGCAAGAATTAGTATATGTATCTCTACACATTATACTAATTTACCGAATTTTATTATACGTTCTAAGCCTCAAACTCACCTCTCGATTCGTAAGAAACTCAATTGATCATCAAATTATTGGCTAGATAATTCAAAACATTAAAATCATGATAAAATCAACACATGAAAGAATAAATTACAGAAGTCTTGAATTAAAAAATTAAGGGTCACAAACATTGTTTGCCATAATGTAGAATTTAGCTAAATATGATAAAAAAAAAAAAATTAAACATATTCGAATACATCACCGGATTTAAATGACTTAAAAATATGGAATAGAATCAACTCTTGCACTAAGATCTTCTTCCGCTTTCAATCTTTAATTTGAACTTCAATTTGTGATGAATTTCCTCTTCAACCTTTTGTTTTTCTCTCAATTTTGCAATCTTTTGAACCCCTAATTCGTGCCTTCTTTGGTTTATTTATAGTTTCCTACACGTCTTTGGTCAAATTGGAGTTTTTTTCTGGGCTTCTCGCGGCCCATTCAACAAAAAATCTAAAATAGCCTGCGCAACTCCTAGGCGCTAGGAAGCAGGGCCTAGGCGCCGCAATATGTGTCCGGCAATGCCTGGGCGATCTCGCTAAAAATCTTCTGCATCTGTTTCAATATTTTTGTCATAATTTTTTCTCCCAATATCCGATTAAGGCGAATCAAAATGCGTTGAAAATATAACTCAAAGGGCTACAACTTTGCTAGAAATAACTCACTTTCAATTCGAACGTTTACTGGGCCAAAAGTGGGTCTCAATCTCCAATAAAAAAATCTGAGCATACTTGTACGGTTTAAAATTGATTTGTGAACATATTTTAGTTATATTTTCATTCATTTTGACCTTTAGTTGTATCCATTTGACCCATAGTATTTTCGAATCTTTATCGTGAGTTCCAACACAATTTTTGAGTATTTACACTTTAGCCCACAAACTTTGGATATCGCCATTTTCCGCTTCTTTCTTTCAATTTCACTTTTCCGTTCATTGAGTTTCACCCAATAACACATTATTTAATAAATTAGGCTATAATTTCATTAAAATAATTACGAAATATCAATATTTTAGAGCTGAATAAGTGTATAAAACGCACTTATCAAACACCCCCAAACTTAAACATTTGTTTATTCTCAAATAAAACAATAACCTAACTTAACATACGCACAAATATGCAAAAGATTTTGATTAGATAACCCGTCATTTTGTCTCGTGACTGAAATAATTGTATTAAATGGATAAATGGCTTCAAGGCCGCATTACTAAAAGCAATTTCTATTTTTTCAATGCAAAATTGATGTATGTGTGTGTGTGTGAAAAATTAAGCATAACATTATGAATTCATAAGTTGTTTCAATTCCCGACTCTCAATAGTCAAATATATTCTTTCATCACTCGTAAGATTCACACACCCAAAAACTTATTCTTTTTCACTCGTTTCCAGTGTGTGAACTAAGGTTGAATTTTCTACTATCCTCACCTCTCTAGTTTAGGCAAAATTTCATCAATTGCAGTTCAATATGACAATAAACAAGGATTCTCCATTAAATTTAATTGCTTCAATATCTAGAATTTAACTAGGCTAACAATATCTTATCAAAAGTCAAGTTTTCTTAAACAAGTATTTGAGACTTAACCAAGGCATTTGGTGCGACTTCTATTTTATACACCTGCTTTTTTTTGATTTTTTAGAATAATTTTTTTATTTATTTGAAGCATTTTCTCCTTTAAACTTTCTAAATGGCCCATGTAACAAGTTTTCGGTCGATGACTCCCAAGTCATATGTCCATAGGGCACCAGATTTTAAAAACCCTTACAGACTTAATTGCTCGAGTCATAAATGCTTCGAAGAGAAATTTTTTAATAAAATATTTTTGTTATGCCTTGATTAGTGCAATGTCCCTCATTTAACACTAATTCAAATAAAATAGCATCTAACTTGAGATTTTCATCCAATTGCATCATATTGATTTTAGGCAATCCACACAAGATTTTTTTAATTTCACACATGGAATCCTATTTATCTCAACATCTTCTTACAAGAGTGAAATTCCACAAACTATTCTAAATTTAGTCCAAAAATGTAAAATTTAGTGATTTTGGGTTTAACATCTATGGTCCACTATTTCAACATATCCAATCATGAAATAAATTCATTCATACACAATGCTTTACTTAATTCATGTGCTCAATATATATCAACTTTTATATGGAAAAACAAAAATTAATTTAAGCATGCAATTTATTCATCATTCATTGATCAATTCATGATTCAATATATTTATCATTGCGAGTCATGCCAACTAACTCACACAAGTACATAAAAACATAAAAAAATGAAAACTAAATTTTTTTCAATTTTTCAAACTTTTTTTACTAAAGCAATAAAAGCACACAAAAACAATGAAAACTCAAGTTTTTCACCCTCAAACTTAAATTAGACATTGTTTTCAATATTTTTAATCTTAAATCCACATATAAAGGGGTGGAGAAGAAAGTGAAGAAAAGACTCCGCTGATATGGCTTGTAATTCAATGGGTAGCTTTCCTATTGCTCATGTTGGCTCCTTGGTAAATATCTATTTAAATGTTCCGTGACGTCGTGTTCTTGAAAAATTAAATAAAGCATTAAGATCAAATAATTGGAACACATGTTACTTAGCTCGAACATCTAATAAATCAATTAACATATCGAAGACCTAAGGAGATACGGGGTATAGATGATGCGTCACAAATAACTTACAATAAACTAAACTATCATAAAACTCAAAAACAGAGTAAATAAAAAGGAAGAAAACTTTGATTGCCTCCCAAGAAGCGTTTTTTTAATAGTCTTTAGCTCGACTTTGACAATTGAATCACGGGCACCTAAAGAAGGCTTTGGATGCCTTATCCATTTTCCTTCGTTTGACTTTGATCCATTTTTTATTTACTCCCCAAACTTTTACCTTGCCATTTTCGATGCAATATAACTTTTCTATTTTATCCGATTCAATTTCAACTATGTAGACTTCGACTCCTACATCGGGCTTAATCACAAAATCAATTTTTGGACAATCAATAAAGTTGGAAAAATGTGAGTTGATCTCATTTTCATTGATTTCCACATCCTTATTTGATTCCGTTGTGATCAACACTTCATTCTCTTTAATCACTTCTTCCATAGTCGACACATCTTCGGGTTGAATGATCGGTCCACAATCTAGATCCACAGACAATGAGAAGTCGGTCCCGTTGACTCTTTCGAATGGATTGTATCCTTATTGTTGAAATCCATTATAGTACATAAAATCTCCCATAAGCATATCATTTTTATCTAACTTGACAAGTTCTTTAACGTACTTTACAAGTACCTTCTCATTCAATTGGGGAGGATAAACTCCCACAAGTTTGATGTCCTCATCCCAATCGTCAGGTACAAAATCTCCCACGAGCATGTGCTTTTCATCGAATTTTTCAATTGCTTATTTTCTACACATCAAATATTTTCGAAATCTCAGAAGTTTCGACATGTGTAAACTAGTATAAGAGAACAATCATTTTTCAGTTCAATGCACCGCGTAACAATTTCACAACTTGGATATCCTCCAAGTATATCTTGACAATCCATGTAGAGATTTGTCATTACAACTTTTTTGTTACTTTACCAATGTCAGAATCATGTCTAAATATCTGAAAAGTACAAAAAGATAATACCAACACAAGATAGCTTAAAACTGTAGGGATTTAGTTAAACAATATACGGAGGAAAACAAAAAAAAGTAAATAACAAATAAAATCAAATAACAGTTAAAAATAAAATAAACTAAGATTAAAAGTAAATAGTCCCCGACAACGGCGCCAGAAATTTGTTGCGATTTTTATATCACAAGTGTATGATATTGTAACAAGTAATATAGTGGATTTTTTGAGTCCGGATTGTCGTTCCCACGAGGACTGTACTCTAGTCTTAATTTACTTTTCCTACTCCTATTTGATAAAAAAGTAAACAAATAAAGAATTGATGTAGTTGTGAATATCGATTTTCTATAATGAAGTAAATACCTAAAACTAATGAAAATTATGATATAATATCAACAATGATTGATCAAAGATTCACGTATGTAAGAAATATTAGGGCAAAACAAATTCATCTAATAATCATCTTAATTCTTAATTTAAGATTCCAACATAATGTACTGTTCGATCGAATTCTCATATGATATTCAATTTACCCCTCTCGAGTTCTCATTGAGCTTATTCAACTAATTTAATTACATATCTCTATGCGAATTATCCTTAGTTAAATGAATTTTAGTTCTAGGAATTCCTATAACGACCACAATACTTAGTATAAGTATATCTACACATTATACCTTGTTATCGATTTTATTACACGTTCTAAGCCTCAAACTTACCTCTCGATTCGTAAGAAACTCAATTGATCATCAAATTATTGGCTAGATAATTCAAAGCATTAAAATCATAATAAAATCAACTCATGGATGAATAAACTACAGAAGTCTTGAACTAAAGAATTAAGGGTCACAAAAGATTATATTATTTGCCTAATGTAGAATTTAGCTAAACATGATAAAAATATAAAATAATTAAACATCTTCGAATACATTACCGGATTTAAATGACTAAAAATATGGAATAGAATCAGCTCTTGCACCAAGATCTTCTTCCACTTCCAATCTTTGATTTGAACTCGAATTCGTGACGAATTTCTTCTTGTAAATTTCCTCTTCAATCTTGTGTTTTTCTCTTTATATTGCAATCTTTTGAACCTCTAATTCTTGCTTTCTTTGGTCTATTTATAGTTTCTTACACGTCCTTAGCCCATTCAATAAAAAACCTAAAACAGGCAGTGCAACACCTAGGCACCGCGATGTGTGTCCGGGCAGCGCCTGGGCGCTGTCTCGCTGAAAATCTTCTGCATCCTTTTCAGTATTTTTATCATAACTTTTTCTCTCGATATCTGATTAAAACGTTTCAAAATGAATTGGAAATATACCTCATAGGGCTACAACTTTGCTAGAAATAGCTCGTTTTCAATTCAAACGTTTACTGGGCCAAAAGTAGGTTTCAATCTCCAACAAAAAATCTGAACATACTTGTGCGGTTGAAAATTGATTTGTGAAAATATTTTGGTTATATTTTCACTCATTTTGACCTTTATTTGTATCCATTTGACCCCTATCATTCTCGAATCTTCATCGTGAGCTCCGACATAACTTTTGAGTATTTGCATTTTAGCCCACAAACTTTGAATATTGCCATTTTCTGCCTTTTTTCGCTTTTTTCTTTCAATTTCACTTCCATTCATTGAGTTTCACCTAATAACACATTGTATAATAAATTAAACTATAATTCTATGAAAATAATTACGAAATATCACCTAAAAATATAGACATTTAATAGTTATTTTAAACAATTATAGCCTTATTTATTGTATATTTCGTTTATTAAGTGAAACTCGATGAATAAAAGTGAAATTGAAAGAAAGAAGCGAAAATTTATGGAAAAGGGCAAAATTCAAAATTTGGGGACTAAATTGTAAATAATCAAAAGTTGTATTAGACTTCAAGATGAAGATTCAAGGATATTAGGGGTCAACTCGATACAATTAGAAGTCAAAATGAGTTAAATATGATCAAAATATTTTCTTAAATCAATTTTCAACTACACAAGTATGTTCCAGATATTTTGTCTTCTATTGAGACCCAATTTTGACATAGTTAAATTGAAAAAAGCTACTTATAGTAGAATTGTAGCCATTTGATTTATTTTTACAACCTAATTTAAATGGCATCAATCAGATATATTGAGAGAGAAAATTATAATAAAAATACTTAATCACATGAAGACTCCAAATTTGAGGAAAATAATAGGGGAAGTGTAAATAAAATAGGAAAGGCACTTGAGAAGGGTTCCAAGGAATGTCAAAATAGCTCGCAAGCTCGGGTATCCTATGATTTACTAGAATATTGTTATTTTTCTTCTTCATGCATTATGAGTAACTAAACTCTTTATTAGAGCTAACAATGTAATCTATTTGAATCACTTTATTTCTTTTATTCAAGAATCTAGTTCTTTCATCATATATGTGTTGATTCATAAATTTAATATTTGAATTACTCGATCAACAATTCAATGATTTTGTATATCTATTATGAATCGAGATGTGAGTTTTAGATCTAGATCACTTAGTAAAATTCGATAATTATTGTGATTATTATATGAATTCTTAGAATAAATATTGCGTTTAAATAAGATTGATTCACATAGAGACACGAGATTAAATTAGTAAAATAGATTCGATGAGAATTTGAGAGAGGTAAATTGAATACAATAAAAGAATTCGATCGAGCAATACATTGGATTTGTGAATCTTGAATTAAGATTTAAAGATAATCTATAAATGAAATAGTTATACCCTAATATATCATTCTATATTTGAATTTTAAATCGATCTTTGTATCCATATTGTTATTTTTAATTAGTCAGATATAGTTAGAAAAATAATCATAACAATCATATTCGTTTTAATTCGTCAAATAGAAGTTAGAAATAATAAATTAAGTATTAAATTATAGTTCTTGTGGAAATGATAATCTGAACTCAGGTCCATTATATTACTTATTATGATATCATATATTTGTGATAAAAAAAGTAACAAGTTTTTGACGTCGTTGTCGATGACTATTTTTATTTAATATTGGTTTTGATTGATTTTTTTTTTTTTTATCTTTTTCAATTGATCTATTTTTCATCTTTTACTCCATTGATAAGGAATGAAAAGAAGCAATAGTTCAAAAATTCTCAATGATTGATCTCGACTTAGATGATTATGACATGCTTTTTGGAGAATTCATTTTCAGACAAGAACTTAAAAAAGTGGGGATACAATCAACTTATTGTACTTGATAAGGATGGCTTGTCGGAGGGATTAAATATCAAATCTATTGTTTATGGAGAGATTAGACTGACTTGTGAAAATTGTGGTGCATTGCATTATACTAAAAATTGCTTATTATTGACAAATCCAAATGAAATAAGGAAAGCTATCTTCGATGATCCATATGAAGAACAAGTTGTTGACGGTGAAATATTTATTGGAGACAGATCAAATAATTTTGGACAAGCCAAGTAACATGCTTATGGATGATCTCTTCAGTATTCAACCCGAGGAACCAATTAAAGAATAAAAAGCTGGTAGAAATCGAGGAATTAATCATAAAGGAGCCAAACGAATTTGTAGCATTCATAAAAGACGTGAATAACAAGCAAATCTACAAGTTCATTGATTTTGTGATTAAAGTCGATGAAGATATCGAAATATTCTAAGTTGAGTTCGAATTGGGTAAGTTACGCAAATCATACCGTATTCAAGAGAGCAAGGTACAATTTTGGAGGACGTGTGAAACATGAAACAATGTCAAACTGAGTGAGCTAAGTCTAACTAAAGACTTTAAATTAAGCGTTTATTGAGAGACAACCCAATTTTTTTACCAATTTATCTATTATGCTTCCTATATTTAGCATTGCATATAGTTCATTAAGGTACAATAGCTTTAGGCATGTTTCTATCTCAAAATAAATCATATATTTGAGTGAAAAATAGTAAAAAACTAAATATGGCACATTTTTCGAGGTTTTAGGGGTGTAGAAAAAATTGGTTATCATATACATCACATTATAACTTTTAGACATTTTTTTACTCTTATATTTGTCTTCTTCTTTCAAAGATAAAAAGATATCGAACGGGAGAAAGCTTAATAAGCATTGTTTGACACACATTCTTTTAAAATACATTTTTTAAAACTCATTTTCAATCACACATTTTTCAATAAAATAATATTTTTCATCACATCAATAATTTTTCCTTACTTTTTAATCATATATTTCTTATTATATCACTATTTAAAATACATTATTTCTTTAATAATATCCATCAAACACACTCTAAGTTGAAGAATGGAATGATCCAAAAATCCTACTTCCAATATCAAATAGAAAAATTCGGGAAGTATCTTCTTCATTTCTTCCCCGCCCCTCTATGTGCTAGATTATACTTTAAGACATTGAGGACAATGTCAACTTTAAATTTGGGGGTGAAAAAAAATTGGGTTTTTAGTTTATTATTATCATGTGATTATATGTTTCTACTTCTTTA
>CAIGRB010012362.1:29528-50244 GCA_903798255.1 Fraxinus quadrangulata
AGAAAGATTTTCTTGTTAATTGTGTGCTTGTATGTGTTGGGTAACATTATCGGCGAATATATTTGAAATTATGTGTTAATTTACAAACTTTGGATATGTTACATTTTTAGATTAATTGGTTCGTATTCTTGTAAAACTTGATACTATTTGTGCACATGAATTAAGTTTAGCATTATAAAGTAATGAGTTGATTCATATGATTGACATGTTAAAGTAGTAGAACTTAGATGCTAAATCCAAACATTACTACAATATATATCATTCGACCAAATTCAGAATAATTTGGAGGGTAGGGTGGGGGTGGGGTGATTAACTGTTATAGGGAAATATGTCTATGAATAGGGATTCTATATGTGTAAATTTTTGTATGGATTGTTTAAGGTTGTGATGAAAATTAGATGAAAATCTTAAATTAGGGGTCTATTTTTGAAAATGTGTGTGTAATGAAAGGCATTGCACTAATCATGACAAAGAAAAAAGAAAAATAAAGGGGAAAAAAGGGGAAAAAAGAAAGAGAGAGAAAAAGCTATCTCATTATGAAACATTTCGTCGTAACCTTTATAACTTGAGTGATTAAACCTACAAGAGTATATAAAAATCTGGTGCCCTATGATCATCTGATTTGAAAGTTATCAGCCTAAAACTCGCTACAATCGTCATTTAGAAAGTTTAATGAAGAGAAATCTGTACATAAGATAAGAAAAACAATAATAATTATGTATTTATGAACTACATGCATTGATTAAGTTACAAACACTTATTTGAGAAAATTAGATATTTGACTATGAATTATTAGTCTAATTAAGTTTTGGAGGTTGCAGTAATAAAAATTTGGAGAATTCTTATTTGTTGAAGTATTGACTTACAATTTGTGAGATCCATCTAAACTAGAGAGTGTGAGGAGTTAGTATAAAGATTCAGCTTTAGATTGCACACTAGAAAAAGAGTAAAAAAGAATAAGTTTGAGAGTGTGTGAATCTTGTTAGTGATGAAAATAAAAATTTGACCATCGAGCCGGAATTGAAATAACTCATGAATTTGTAGTGTTTTACTTAATTCTTCACACACACACACACACACACTAGTTTTGCATTGAAAAGTAGATATTAATTTTGGTAATGTGACCTTGAAGCTGTTTATAGATTTATACAATGATTCAAATCTTGAGACACAACGACATGTTATCTAGCCAAAACCTTTTGCAAGTTTGTGTGTTTGTTTAGTTAGGTTATTGTTTTGTTTGAGAACAAATAAATGTTTAAATTTGGGGGTGTTTGATAAATATATTTTATATACTTATTTAGACATAAAAATATAGATATTTAATAACTCTTATAAAAATTTATAGCCAAATTTATTGTATATTTCGTTTATTAAGTGAAATTCAATGAATGAAAGTGGAATTAAAAGAAAGAAGCGAAAATTGACAAAAATTGCAAGATCCAAAGTTTGAGGATTAAAGTGTAAATGCTCAAAATTTTTATCGGACCTCACAATGAAGATTCGAGAATGCTAGTGGTCAATTGGATGCAATTATTAGTCAAAATAGCATAAATTATGATCAAAATATTTTCACAAATCAATTTTCAATCACACAAGTATGTTCCAAATTTTTAGTTTTAGTTTGAGATTGAGACCCATTTCGGCCTAGTAAATGCTTGAATTGGAAAAATGTTATTTCTAATGAAGTTATAGTTTTTTGAATTATCTTTACAACCCTATTTGAACTGCATCAATTAGATATTGGAAGAGCAAGTTATGACAAAAATATTAAAAGATCTGAAGTGCTGAAGTTTTTTGAGAAGTGGCGTCGCAGTGCCACTACATGGTGCGTAGGCTCTCCTTGCTATCATCTAGGGCAAGGATTTTTGGCCCATTTAAAATCCATGAAGACTCCTAATTTGGGGAAAACAACTGGAGAAGTATAAATAGAAAAGGAGAGGCACCTCATAATGGTTCCATACATTGAGATAC
Organism: Fraxinus quadrangulata; assembly: GCA_903798255.1. Classification (NCBI taxonomy): domain Eukaryota; kingdom Viridiplantae; phylum Streptophyta; class Magnoliopsida; order Lamiales; family Oleaceae; genus Fraxinus; species Fraxinus quadrangulata. The sequence goes on from CAIGRB010012362.1 coordinate 31,503, forward strand.
ACTAATTATAACTTAAGAATTAGAGAGTCAAATCAAATGAGAGAAAAAAAAAAATAATAATAATCAAGATTTGGAACAAAAAGAGGAACTTAGTGTAAGATTCATCCACTTCTCTACATTTCAATTCAAAACCCAGTGATGTCCTCCATTATTGTTATTTGTTTTTCTTCATATATTATTAGTAGTTAAACTAATTATTAGGACAAACAATGTAATATAGTCGAGACCCTTTATTTATATTATTCAAGATTCTAGTGCTTTCATCATATATGCGTTGACTTTATTCATGAATTTAATGCTTATTCTACTTTATCAATAATTCAATGATTTTCTGAATCTATTATGAATTGAGATGTGAGTTTCAGATTTAGACCAATTAGTAAAATTCGATAATTTAGTATAAAATGTAGAGATACTTATACTAATTATTGTGGTCATTATATGTATTTTTAGAACAAATACTGCGTTTAAATAAGATTGATTCACATAAAGATATATGATTGAATTAGTTATATAAGTTCAATGAGAATTCGAGAGAGGTAAATGTTGGAAAAATTATTTTTCCCTATGAGAGGAATTGGAGAAGAGATTAAATTAAATCCAGCAAAATCATTTAATAAAATCACAATCAAACTTTAATTCATGAAATGATAATAAATAAAAGAAGAAGATAAACTTATCTTATGTTTCACTTGAATGTTCAATATCTTCAACTAATTCTCCATAAAGAAATTTGAGATTAAAAAAAATGACCAAATCAGCAAATAAATGATCAATAATTCCATAGAAGAATCAAAGGCTCAAACACGAAGATCGTTGTCCTCAAACGATATTTGCCCCATCTCGGATTGAATTTGGTGCTTAATGGGTTTTCCGGCAAATGGTTTGTAGGATTGATCAAGACTTAAAGAGAATTCAACACTTAAGCACTCATGTGATTCTCCAAAACTTCAAGAACACAAAGGAGAAATTTGAATATGATTATGATCTTTTCACATTTTGGAATGTAATTGAATGTAATATGATTTCAATATGTTTTTCCATCATTTGTATTAATAATCTTATAGTCTATATAGGTCTTGATCAATGCCCCACGAATTGGTGCCAAAACTTATGGAAGAGTTGCAAGATACCCTCCAAAAGCCATCAAAACTGAAGTAAAAAAATTCCCAACGGTCACTGGCGCGGGGACGTCTCAAGATAGTGCGGGGGCGCTACTAGTCTCGGGTGAGAAAGATTTACAATGGGCGCCCTATTTTTTTTTTTCTCAATTTCATTCCACACATTTCCCTTTTGGTTTTAAACAACAAATTATCAACAATCCCCCATTAGTTCAAAATCCAATAAGGTCTCATATTCAAAGTATACAATACTTATGCATAAGAATTAGATATCTTTCGATTTGAATCTAATCATAGTGTAATTCAAACAAAGTAAAGTCGAAATTAAAGGTAGCATGAAAATTTTGAACCAATGATTTCATGTGACAATACCGGTTCGAACACACACACACAAGTATTACGTGTTCTCAAGTTCCTCAACTCGCTTAGCGCTAATATGGTCTTACGCTCATCATTTTCAACAAACTTTTAAGAGAGAAACTCTTACTCTCTATTGAGACAGCACCACCTCGAAATTTGTTTAGGTGAAGTTCTTCCAGTATCTTTGTTACTTTTAGAAATACTTATATTTGGTACTAAACTTCATTAAGAATTTAAAACTCAACCTTACTTCAGTAACAACCATCATCATATACTTAGGATATGATTATTGAGGATTTTATAATGCTGAAACTATCCACATGTCGAATGACTTGTTGTTACCCTTTGAACCCGTGAATTATCTTTTGAGTAATAACAGGTAGGGTTGCTGTCATTGGTGGACATTTTAAGTTCAAGAGTTTCAACCCCATCCTACTCGAAATAGATATTACTAAATCTCTATTTTAGAGGTTTAGTTAAAACATCCGCTATGTTCTCTATTGACTTAACATAACTTATGAAATTATTTCACTCTTGATTAATTTCCTTATGTAGTCACATCTTAGACTCAAATGTCTAGATTTAATTATTAATTACTTAGTTTCTTATCAAATATATTTAGCCAACGATCGATTCATTTGATAGATACAAATGTCACCCACTAAGAAATCTTCTTATGAAACCGTATGCTTCTTACTAACTTTATCTAAAGCTTTATCAATTTTTAATTACGGTTGGAAGATTTCTATTAAACACTACACTAGTCAATCAAATTTAGTAGAACTTAGAATCATGGGTATTCATTATTATTATTGAAACATCACTATGCAATTTAACTTTATGAATATTTTTCAAATATTCTATTTGTTATTGTATATCCAAACAACCGCCATAAATGGCTTTCAACCCATCTCATCCACTTTAGACTTAGTGTATATCATCCTTATAATTATATAAGGGATTTCTACCTTTTCACTTCACATACATTTTTCTATGACTATAAGGTGTAAGAAAATATAACTTTTAAACTAAATTACCTCCACAATTCTTTAATTAGGAATACATATGCAATCTAGTAAAGTTGTATCCATAAGTTTTGAACTTTTTCATATAAGTTCACAAACATTATTGTTAATCCCCACACTCTCTCATAGTTCAATGCATTATCAAATAGATAATGTCCTTATTGAACATTTCGTGAAATTTTGAGTACTTTCTAAATAGTGGTCATCAATCCACAAATTTATGAAGTTATATACAATGTACTTCAATTCAACCACATTTAATCTTGATAACACACAGTTTGATCAAGGTTATTACATAGACTAACAATATTTTTTCAAGTATAAATCAACTTAATTGGTATCTCACATTTTAATGTAGTATAGTACAATGTAGAGTACTAAGTATCTCGATTCACAAAAAAATTTCAATTTATCTAAATATATGCAATTTATCTATCTTATGATATTTCACAAGATAATTTTATTTCATTTCAAATCATGGGTATCTTTTAATCATATTTATCATACTCTTTATACAAATTTAATCATCTCATTTTATTGAGACTATTATAATTAACTAATATTAATATCATCAAAAGGACATGAAATCAATCAAATAATTCATCATATCAATTCATATTTCAATATAAGAAACAACCATGAAGTTTCATATACATTCAAATAAATGGTTAACATTCTTCCAACATATATACAAGTCCAATAGATAGAAGTGAATATCTAATCAATTCATTATCTGACTTGTATTAATCTTGACAATATCCAAATCATCACAATGAATATCAACATATATTTCAAAATAATATACATGCATTGTATAAATTTATTCCATCTCAATCAATATATATATTATGACTAAGAATGTCAATATCTCATGAAGTTTATACACTTTCATACTTTATGAATGATGAAATTCTTTATATTTTAAGAATAACATTATTTCAATTAAATTAAACAAATGTCAAAACATGCGCCATGCACTTCATAAAGAAATAATCAATTCTTTATAAACATTCAGTAGACCTCTTGTTGCCAAAATCAATTTTGAAATACAGTTAGACAATAAAAGACTCCACTTTATAATTGCTTTAAATTCATACATTTACTTTCAATTCCACAACTTATATAAATGGTTTAATTATAATGAATGATATATCCAACCAAATCATCGTTCATTAAATAAACGGAAGCCTATGCATGCATTATTAGATATACCTCATTATATTACAACATGCATACTTCGAAATTGAAAATAAACAAATACACATATTTAAAGTCACTAAGCTTTAAACTATTAAATTTCAAAGGAAACACTTTTCCACTAATCAATTGTTCACAACAAATTTATTTATTAAATATGCACATTTTTATCATTTTATCATGTAAACACATATTTATATGCACAACAATTTTATTTGAATGAATACAACTTATAATAAAAGTCCAATTATATCCATTCACTTCGATATATACAAAACATATATTATATGAAGATGCATACACATGCCCTTTTATAGATGAAAACGGATTATCTCATGCCATTTCATACACCAAGACAAAATTCAACGAAGAAATTATCATTCAAATATAACAAAGATGACATTTCAATGTGACATATCATAATATACGTTTAGAGGTTTCAAGCTTATTCAAAAAATCCATACATGTAATATTTTAATTACTACCCTTGTGGATTTTACAAGAAACTTTACAAATTTGGCAACTAATCAACTTTAAGTGATTTAAAATACATCTATCCAGATTAACAGCTCTTGAAAGTGAGAACCAGACTTTGAATTATGTCATAACACCACGTTAGTTATCATAGACCTAATTATTTCAAGAACCCAATTTAGTATGTGCCTCAAGATAAACCATTTCAACTGTTAATCGAAATCTGCCCCCCAATGGTATATTGATTTCCATTCAAACCATTGGGTGATTATTTATTAGTCCAATGTAATGGGCTAAAAATTTTAAGCACCGTTTTACGTGAAAGTCACGTTCATTCACTTAAGTACATCATGCTTTTCATTTTATTTTGCCACCATTAACAATGTCAATCATATAAACATATGCATCCTTTTACTTTTCAACTATATGTAGTTTTAATTAACCATGATGTCACTTAAATGATACAAATAAAAAGATACTATGCTTGGCAAAAGACCATTAGCAAAGTGGGAGTCAGTAATATATCTCAATGCAATTACATGAATAATGAAAGGACACGACTTTACCAAAGTTCTGAAAATTAATGTTTCCAACGTCTCCTTTCATTCTGTAAAAGCAATATCCATATCTAAAGCATAAAATAAAAGCCCAATTTCATAATATAGAAAGTAGGAATCACAGAAAACAAACATCAGTTTCATGCACCATCTAATTTTAGAATCGAGATATGTGCATTTAATACTTCAAATTTTCATGCACTCCACACTTTTATAGTACGATCATAATGAGCCAATATCGACGACACATAATATAAGTACATAAAATCTGTCTTAAGATTTATACATGCAATAACTTGATTTCTATTGCACATAGAATATAATACGTACAGTTTATACTTATGAAATCGAAATAGAATTCGACTTACCGAAATAGTTGAGAAGACAAATCAATCATTTACCGGATTCATCACTTCATTGAAGCCTTGGTGATTTCATTCTCTGTTACACAAACAAAATATCGTTTGAGATTGTTGGTAATTTTATTTTTCCCTATGAGATGAATTGGAGAAGAGATTAAATTAAATCCAGCAAAATCATTTAATAAAATCACAATCAAACTTTAATTCATGAAATGATAATAAATAAAAGAAGAAGATAAACTTATCTTATGTTTCACTTGAATGTTCAATATTTTTAACTAATTCTCCATAAAGAAATTTGAGATGAAAAAAAGACCAAATCAACAAATAAATGATCAATAATTCCATAGAAAAATCAAAGGCTCAAACACGAAGATCGTTGTCCTCAAACGATATTTGCCCCATCTTGGATTGAATTTGGTGCTTAAAGGGTTTTCCGGCAAATTGTTTGTAAGATTGATCAAGACTTAAAGAGAATTCAATACTTAAACACTCATGTGATTCTCCAAAACTTCAAGAACACAAGGGAGAAATTTGAATATGATTATGATCTTTTCACATTTTGGAATGTAATTGAATGTAACATGATTTCAATATGTTTTTCCATCATTTGTATTAATCATCTTATAGCCTATTTATAGGTCTTGATCAATGTCCCACGAATTGGTGCCAAAACTTATGGAAGAGTTGCAAGATACCCTCCAAAAGTCGTCAAAACTGAAGCTAAAAAATTTTCCAACAGTCACTGGCGCGGGGCCGCCTCAAGATAGCGCGGGGGCACTATTATTCTTGGGTGAGGAAAATTTACAATGGGTGCGGGGGCGCCTATTTTTTTCCTTTCATTTTCTCAATTTAATTCTACACACGTCTCTTTTGGTTTTGAACAACAAATTATCAACAAAGTCACCACCAAACGAGCTCTCATTTCTCCTTAGTAACAAAAATTTCAGTCAAAAGCTCAGAAATTTATGACGCTGAAATTTATGAAAACAAACAGAAAAAGGAGAACATCTACTAAAAAATCTCAAATTTCATCTTTGGTTTTCTTCTTTAAAAATATAATTTCTCAATTACAATTAGAAAATCATCAATCTTTTATCCTAGACTGCAACCTCGTAACTCCAACGGATTGATTAATCTCTTTTGACTGGTGATTTTATAGTGGTGGGAGGGCAGGGACGGGGTGGGATGTTTCAATAGGTGACACCGTGGGTAAGCTTTAAGGTGAGGAGAGTTGCGAGGGATGGATAGCGTGGGGATTGTCATATGTCACTATGACTAGTTGCTAGAAGGCGTCGTGGTGGTGTGGGAAGTGGGGAGGTTCGTGGGGATGATGATGAAGTTTGATTTTCTTTTTAAATTGTTTTGTTATTAGGAAAAAAAAATTTGGTATCTTTTTATTTAAAAAAAAAAATTATTGTAAAGACTCGTTTGATTGCAAGCATGAAATTTGCATGAAAAATAATTAATTAAATGCGTTTAAGTGGTTTAATTTTCAACCTAAAAAGTGTTATACTTGTTCATTTTTTATTGGTGGGTAGTTGAGAGAGATGAGTAGATGAGAGAGAATTGTACGGAAAAAAATTCACTTATGATCCGTTTGAATGTAAATGTGGAATTTGATTGAAAAGAAAATGAATTACAGGGAATTGAATTACCTAAAATTTGTTTTATTGAGAATTGTAATTAATTGTGTTTGATTGGTATAATTTTCCACTTGGAAAATGATGAAAGTTTGGTGTCGTTTGATTTCGTTTTTAATGGAAATTGTCCATTAAAGTGATAAATTTTTTTACCATTAGGTCTAGAATTTGTTCAAATTGCCCAAAAAAAACTACAATTTAAAAAAATTATCATACCGAATATCATTCGTTTGACTTTATTTTGCGTGAAAATTGTCAATAAAAGTGATAAATTTTTTTACCATCGTGTCTAGAATTTTTTCCAATTGCAAAAAATATATATAAAAAAAAAAGACGTTGGAAGTGGAAATTGATTTTCCACAAAACCAAGGAAAATGTGACCGTGTGAACCAAACCAAGAAAATGAATTCCATTTAAAAAGTGTATCAAATAAGGCAAAAGTGAAAGTAGAAATTTATTTTCCATTTCCATAAAAAATAACGTGAATCAAACATGCATTTAGTTACGGCAAAAAAATTTAACAAATCCGATATACAAGGGTCCAGTCCCGAATGGGGCGGGGATTATCCGTTTAATCGAGTATTCTGGTCAGAGAAGGGGTGAGTGACTTCGACCCGGGGCGGGGGTACAGGTAATAGGTATCCTGCCCTGCCCTACCCCCGCCGCCGCCCCTTTTAATTTTTATTATTATTATTTTTTTAAAATTCAATACTTTAAATGAAAAATTTCATGGATTCATTACTTCTTATAAAAAATGGCAATTATCTAAAAAATATGACAGATAATAAAATCATTAGTTTACCAAATATATTTGAATAATTTAATTTTTAAACATAAATTAAAAAATATATTATTACCTCACTTTAATTAATGAGGAAAATAAAATAAATTATAAAAAGAAAAAAATCGGGTATTTCTAATTAAAAAATGGCATCTAAGCCTCTGTTTTCTGTTTGAACCACACAAAAATTTTCATTCTCATACTTCTACTCATTTTCATGATGTGTAAAAAGTTATTTTATTATAAAAAGTAGTGTAGTTATTGTAAAGGAAGAAAAAGTTGTTGTGTAAAAGGTAGTTAGATGATAAGATTTTATGTAAAAAGGTTTATAATGTGGCTCAAACACGCCTTAAGATTATCTAAAAAATATGAAAGATAATAAAAGCATTAGTTTATCAAATATATTTGAATAATTTAACTTTTAAACATAAATTAAAAATTAAAAAATATATTATTATCTCACTTTAATGAATGAGGAAAACAAAATAAATTATAAAAAGAAAAAAAAAACAGGTATTAAACAAGGCAATGACCCCACCCCCATCCTACCCCTCCTTTAAATGGGTAACGGGGTGGGTACTGGAGAGGCCGTTTGACTCTGCCCCACCCCTTTATCATCCCTAAATTCACTATTCCCTAAATTAAATATTTTTCTTATTTTGAGAAAAATATTGTTCGTGATCAATTTTTGAAAAATATTTTTCATAGAAAAATGTCAATCAAACACACTAGAAGTTAAAAAAAAAAAAAAAAAAAAATTATATGGAAAAAAGATATTTTTCATGAAAATGAAACCAATCAATCACACTATAATTGTTTTGAGTGGAAAGGATGAGCTTCAGGGATTGGGATTGTGGTGGTGAGGGGGTGAGGGGCTAGGAAAAGATGAGAGATATTTTTTTCTTATTTCTAAATTTTTTAAATTTACTTTGGTATCCATTTGCACTTTTTGAAAAGGTTTAAAAGTTCTCTTGCAATTTTTCCTTCAGTTTTGTGCTCTCTCTATCTTCTTTTTCTTTTTAATTAGAAGGGGAGGACAATTTTGTCATTTTACATGACTATAGTGGTTGGACGAATTTTGTCAGTAGGGATGAACTAAGCATATTTCCTCAAATATTGGGATGGCTGAGGTTACTCTTAAGGGTTAAATCTATCAATGGTCATTTAATTTAATTTTGTTTCATTCTAGTCATCCAATTTTATACTTAGTGTCACATTGATCACCCAATTTGATTTTATTTTATCAGGCTACTCAACTTAATCACCTAATTTGATTATGTTAAATAACGTTATTGGGTTCCTTAACTGAAAATAGTATGAAGTTGGATGACTATAGTGAAATAAAATCAAATTAAGTGGCTAATGTTAAACTAAGTATGAAGTTGGGTGGTTATGATGAAGCAAAATCAAATTGGGTGTCCAATGTGACTAAGTATGAAGTTGAGTGGCCATTGGTGAAACAAAATCAAATTAAGTGGCTAATGTTACACTAAATATGAAGTTGGATGGCTATGGTAAAACAAAATCAGAATATGTGGCTAATGTTACACTAAGTATGAAATTACGTGGCCCAGTGAAACAAAATTAAATTGAGTGACCAATGTGACACTATATGAAGTTGGTGGCCATTGGTAAAACAAAATTAAATTAGGTGGCTAATGTTACATGAAGTATGAAGTTGAATAGTCATGATGAAATAAAATCAAATTAGGTGGCTAATTGTATACTAAGTATGAAGATGGGTGGTCCGGTGAAATAAAATTAAATTGAGTGGCCCATATGACACTAAGTATGAATTTTGGTGGCCATTGGTGAAAAAAATAAAATTGGATAATTAATGTTCCATTAAGTATGAAGTTGGATAATCATGGTGAAACAAATTCAAGTTAGGTGGTTAATGTTAAATTGAATATGAAGTTGGGTTGGTCGGGTAAAACAAAATTAAATTTGGTGGTCAATATGAAACTAAATACGAAGTTAGGTGGTCATTGGTGAATTTAACCATCTTTTAAAGGTTTGAGGCATATTTCAGTCATTTTTAAACGATTGGGGACCAAAATGAAATATCCCAAAATTAAAAACCGACAGTATTTAGGCATTGGTGAAGCAGTTGCTGTCGCTGCAAATTTAATCATCCACCTTCTAGTTCACTCTTCTCTCTCTAAAACATTCACTCCTCTCTCTCTCTCTACAGATCGCCAACTATATTATAAATTTATAATACGCAAACCCTAATCAAACTCAGAGAGAGAGAGAAGGAGATTTTACATAATCACGCAATATGACGGATGGAGTGTACCCATCAGCCAAGCCGACGGCCAACGGCGGTGGCGCCGCCCCCAACCCCACCCCGGCCCCCGCAGCAAACGGTGGCTCGAACCCAAACAAAGCTCAATTATACAACGCCGACCGTCCCATTTACCGCCCTCAACCACCTCCACGGCGTCGCCACCGCCGTAGCTGCTGCTGCTCCATCTGTCTTTGCACCACCCTCCTAATTCTCTTCGTCCTCCTCCTTGCCGCCATCGCCGGCGCCGTTTTTTGGGTCCTCTACCGCCCACACCGGCCCTCCTTCTCAGTTTCGGCCCTCCACCTCTCGAAATTCAACATCACGGACACGGCCGTCACCTCCACCTTCAACCTAACTCTCACTGCACGTAACCCTAACAAGAAAATCGTCTTCCTTTACGACCCCATCTCCGTGAAAATATTTTCTGGCGACATCACCGTCGGCGATGGATCTTTACCGGGCTTTACTCAAGCTACCAAAAATATTACCGCCGTTAAAACTGTAGTTTCAAGCTCATCTCCATTCCCCGATGGCTCCGACATTTCTCCATTGAAATCGAGCTTGAAGAACAAGAATTTGCCACTCAAAATCACGCTCCATACCAAAGTGAAGGTCAAAATCGGAAAATTGAAAACGAAGAAGCTCAGAATTAGGGTTAATTGTGATGGGATTAAAATTTCAGTGCCCACCGGAAAATCTCCAACGACTGCAAATACTATGGATGTGAAGTGCAAGGTTGATCCAAGATTCAAGATCATCAAATGGACTGTTTAAAAGAAATTTTTCTTAAGAGAAGGATGATCATTTTTTTTTCCCAATGAATCCGATTTGATGTACTTTTTGTTTTTGGTAAATTTTTGTGGGTACACGATTTTGTAGTAGAAATATGAACTGTATACATACTTTTAATAATGTCTTATTTTTAGGAGTTAAATCATTTGTTTTTGTGATAGAAAGTTGATCACAAAAATTATGAATGATGACTTTGATTGGTCAATATTTTCTATATCTTTTTTCTCGATTCATTTCTTAAGATGGAATTAAATATTCTTTGTAATACATGTTAAAGTTAATATCTCAATAAAAATAATAAGCTCGAGCAACCATTTCAAAAAAAATTCTACAAATAGTCTCGTAACTTCGAGAGAAGGGGTGTCTCCTTGTAAAGGGAGTCACAGTAACCATGTCCGAATGACTTAAACTTTAAATAAATTATTAATAAAGTTGACATTTTGAAATCCAAGATCGAGATTTAAAATTATATTTATTTTTTCAAAATGGGATTATATTTTTTTTTCTTCAACTTGACTATCTGTAAATTGTAGTTTATTCATGTAATAATTGATATTGGATTTTGTCTTGGTGTCCGGTTTGCATGTGCATGATTGATTATAATTTGAAGACTTAATGCAAGATTAGTCGTCTAAGTGCTTAATCAATATAATAAAAATAGCAAGTTGACATGTTTAGAGGATTACAGTTGGACAATTGCGATAGTGTCTTGTATTTTTGGATTTATCCGTCATGTTGTAGGGCATTGATTGAAGTCGAAAATCAATTTTACTACGGAATTTAGTTTAGCCGTCAAATTTTGCAAGGATATTTTTTACCTCGGTAAAAAGTAAAAAATAAAATAAAATCACAGTGACACAAATAAATTGTAAAACATTTAGATATATTTTTTAAAGTCACGACTCGTTTAAAGTAGGCATGTCTACAACTCGAATCAACCCGTTTGATTCAGTTCTAATGATTTAGTTTTTTTTTTTTTTTTACAAAACCCTATTGAGGTGGGAATTGGTGGAGATGAAAACATTTTTTTTCGTCAAATTTTATTTCTTTTCTAATTTTTATTTCTCTTTTTTCTGAAACATTTTAATTTTTTAAATGAGATAATTATGCAAAGCTCCTTTCGCTATTTCTTTAAATTGGTCAAATGTTGGTCCATGGTTGACTTATGAGTCAATTATTATTATTATTTCATTTTTTTGTTGCGAGACCATTCAATGGATCACGCTGCATATTATTTTTAAATGTTCGGAACTTCGAAGTTCGAACACAAAAATGAAAAAAGTATGAGACCCACAACACTTTTTCGAAATGTTTTGGATCCCTTGTGCAATTTACCCATTTTATATATTCTATTTTAAGTGATTAGTCAAAATTGTTCTTCTGAAATTAAGCCCATGTTTGGTAAAAATGAAAATCATGATTTTAACCTAAGTCGAAGTCAACAATTAATTTTAATCACATATTTCATCAACTTCTATTAAAATTTACTAAAAATCTGATTGTGATTCCCACCAAACAAGGGCTAAGCATGTTCAGTCCACATGCCCAAATAACAGCTATTTTGGTTGGCTATGGACAGAAATGATCATTTCTGCAAATGAAACATAAATATAGGGACGTTTTCATCAAAATTCAAACTATAGGTCCTGAACTCACAAGAAGTGAATACCATAGGGACCAAATGTAAAAAAGGGTCATAGATAGAAGAATTAAAATTGATCTGGTATTAATAAATCTTAAACATAAACAAAATGCCAAAATAAATAAATAAATAAATAATTGAGGTGAACCGGCTGCTTTTTCGCTTGTTTTAACAATTTCCGATCTTCAATTTCTTTACCTAGATCGATTTTCACTTTTCCTAGTGCACTGTTGGACCCAGTCTAATTTTGACGTTATTGATATTAATCAGCTGATAAGGTTGGTGTTGGTAGAAACTCAAAATGCAATCATTATTTGTGTGGTGGCTTCATGATATCTTTCCGCTCCCGTGTGATCGTTATTAAAAAAAAAAAAACTTGAACCGTGATTTTTTGAATAATGTTTGGTAAAAAAGTTCGATTTTTTTTTTAAATTTACGTGTAAAATATTTTATTATATAAATGTGATTTTAAAAATAAATATGAAAATTAAATAGTTGTGTTTCCTCGAAAATCATATGTTTTATAATTAGCTTGATTGGTTCGTTCCTTTCTACTCCAAACTCATTAGTCTCTAGATTATTCTACGAGTTACTGAATAAGACTATTAGTTGTGGTTTAGATAATAATGGATACTACTAATTCAATAGATGAGTATAATTGATTGTCACATAATCTCAGTTTAATGCTACCTGCTACACCATCTCGTCCATTCAAATTTACAAACGTCACTGATTGAACTTGTGGCTCTAATGCCTGTCAATATCTATAAATAAAAATGAGGAATGCCAAGTGTCGGACGATTCTAATTAACAGCACAAACAAGGCATAACGCACGCTAGCAACTTGTATGTATGTCCACTGTTGTCGATTTTTATATCCTCCAAATGTATGAATCGTATCAAGTAATATATTAGATCAATGAGTTCGAATATCATTTTCACGAGAACTATTATATAACAATTGGTTAAAGTATTCAAATTACCCTTCTCAAATTCTCATTAAATATATTTAACTAATTCAATTTCATATCTTTATATAAATAAATTTTAGTTAAACGAAGTATTAGTTCTAATAATTCATCTAATGACCACAATAATTAGTGTAAGTATTTCTTTACGTTATAATAAATTAACGAATTTTATTAAGGATAATTGTAGCAAAAATCCAAAATTTTTGAAACATTAGTAGACATTCTCCAAACCTTTGATTTGTTGTAGCCCTCCACATTTTCAAATGTTGTAGGTGAAGTCATTTTGGACAGTTTCCATCCATAATTATGTTAGTTGATCAAAAATTTAATTTTGACCTCCTTTTTAATATTTTAAAAATTGGCAAAAGAGTAATTTTTTATTTATCACATTAAATAATTAAATAAGAAAATAAGAAAAAATACACACACACACACACACACACACACAACAATTGTCTTCTTCTTCTCAGCCCTCACCATGTGTTTGTAGTTTAAAGGAAAGGAGGCCTACGAGTTCGGAGGTTATCTGTTTTTGTGTAATTTGTACATTCAATCTTGTAATCTATGAAGTTTTAAGGGTAATCCCAATGCCGTCGAGGCCAAGTGTCGGCATTAACCCCAGATTCAAGTATACATTCAATCTTGTAATCTTTCATAAATGGCTGGTTCCTCTTCTTCTTCTTCTCGTCCAAAGAAACTTACCTAGTGCCCAAAAAATTGAAAATGGAGTGGGATCTACAATTCTATCAGTAGCAATGCATAGTAATTGAAAAGTCTTAAAGGAAGAAAATCCTCAAAAACACATTCACAAAATTGCTGAAAACTCATATCACAAATATGTTCCAACCACCAAAATGAGCAAATAAACAATAATTAACCAAATTCATATTCCAAATTCGTCCCAGCAACCATAAAGAACAATTAACCAAAAATCAAATCGAAAAAAATCCAAAAATAAGTTGAAGCTTTTGGTAGAAATTCTGAAAACTCACTTCTCAATTTTTTGAACTGTAATAGTTGAAAAGCTGCCAGATGTAGTAACATTAGTAATAGAATCATTATTATCGATTGTTGAGGCTTGTAATGGTTGGTGGAGGTGACGATGATCAGTGTGGCTTTTGAGTTTGAAGTGAGGGTGGGTGAGGGTTGAAATGAAGAAGGCGATTGTGAGTGTATGTTTTTTTTTTAAATTTAATTATTTAATGTGATAAATAGAAGGTTATTTTTTTGCCCCTTTTCAAAATATTAAAAATGTAGTCAAAGTTAAATTTTTTGTCAACTGACTGAATTATGGATGTAAACTGTCCAAAAGGGCTTTACCTGCAACATTTGAAAATGTTAAGGGTGATGGCTACAACAAATCAAATGTTTGGAAAAAGTCTGCTAATATTTCAAAGGTTTAACACTTTTGCTGCAATTATCTCATTTTATTATGTGNATGTATAATTAAAAATAAATATGAGAATTAAATAGTTTTGTTTCCTCGAAAATCATATGTTTTGTAATTAGCTTGATTGGTTCGTTCCTTTCTATTCCAAACTCATCAGTCTACATTATTCTACAAGTTACTGAATAAGACTATTAGTTGTGGTTAGATAATAATGGATACTACTAATTCAATAATTGATTGTCACATAATCTCAGTTTAATGCTACCTACTACACCATCTCGTCCAATCAAATTTACATACGTCACTGGTGTGGCTCTAATGCCTGTCAATATCTATAAATAAAAATGAAGAATGCCAAGTGTCGGACGATTCTAATTAACAGCACAAACAAGGCATAACACGCGCTAGCAACTTGTATGTTCGTCCACTGTTGTCGATTTTTATATCCTCCAAATATATGAATCGTAACAAGTAATATAGTAGATCAATGAGTTCAAATATCGTTCCCACGAGAACTACTATCTAACAATTGGTTAAATTATTCCTAACTTTAATTTGATCGAAAACAAATAATAAAGTTTTGTAATTGTTGTCTAAATTATTCTAACTAAAACTAAATTATCTAATGTACACAATTTGTCGAATTTGAGTTTTATAAGTATGAATGTAGATGCTAGAACTTACAATTTTATCTATGGATCTCATTTAATTCATCAATCAAGATTCATTACTATTATAGTGTTCGATCGAATTTTTCTATAGTATTTAAATTACCCATCTCAAGTTCTCATTAAATATATTTAACTAATTTAATTTCATATCTTTATATAAATAAATTTTAGTTAAACGAAGTATTAGTTCTAATAATTCATCTAATGACCACAATAATTAGTGTAAGTATTTCTTTACGTTATAATAAATTACCAAATTTTATTAAGGATAATTGTAGCAAAAGTCCAAAATTTTTGAAACATTAGTAGACTTTCTCCAAACATTTGATTTGTTGTAGCCCTCAACATTTTCAAATGTTGTAGGTGAAGTCCTTTTGGACAGTTTCCATTCATAATTATGTTGACCAAAAATTTAACTTTGAGCACCTTTTTAATATTTTAAAAATTGACAAAAGAGTAATTTTTCATTTATCACATTAAATAATGAAATAAAAAAATAAGGAAAAAAAAAAAAAAAAACACACGCACACAACAATTGTCTTCTTCTTCTCAGCCCTCAACATGTGTTTGTAGTTTAAAGGAAAGGAGGCCTACGAGTTCGGAAGTTATCTATTTTTGTGTAACTTGTACATTCAATCTTGTAATCTATGAAGTTTTAAGGGTAAATCCCAATGCCGTCGAGACCAAGTGCCGGCATTACATTCAAGGANAAAAAAAAAAAAAAACACACACGCACACAACAATTGTCTTCTTCTTCTCAGCCCTCAACATGTGTTTGTAGTTTAAAGGAAAGGAGGCCTACGAGTTCGGAAGTTATCTATTTTTGTGTAACTTGTACATTCAATCTTGTAATCTATGAAGTTTTAAGGGTAAATCCCAATGCCGTCGAGACCAAGTGCCGGCATTACATTCAAGGATACATTCAATCTTGTAATCCCAAATATGTTCCAACCACCAAAATGAGCAAATAAACAACAATTAACCAAATCCATATTCCAAATTCGTCCCAGCAACCATAAAGAACAATTAACCAAAAATCAAATAGAAAAAGATCCAAAAATAAGTTGAAGCTTTTTGTAGAAATTCTGAAAACACACTTCTCAATTTTTTGGATTGTAACAATTGAAGAGCTGCCAGATGTAGTAACATTAGTAATAGAATCATTATCATCGGTTGTTGAGGCTTGTAATGGTTGGTGGAGGTGGCGATGACCAGTGTGGCTTTTGAGTTTGAAGTGGGGATGAGTGAGGGTTGAAATGAAGAAGGCGATTGTGTGTGTATGTGTGTGTAGTTTTTTAATTTAATTATTCAATGTGATAAATAGAAAGTTGTTTTTTTGCCCATTTTTAAAATATTAAAAATGTGGTCAAAGTTAAATTTTTGATCACCTGATAGAATTATGGATATAAACTGTCTAAAATGACTTCACCTGCAACATTTGAAAATGTTAAGGGTGATGGCTACAACAAATCAAATATTTGAAAAAAGTCTGCTAATATTTCAAAGGTTTGACACTTTTACTGCAATTATCTCATTTTATTATGTGGTATAAATTTAAAATTCACGTATCGATTCGTAATAGATTCACAAAATCATTGAATAATTGGACAAAGAATTCAAAACATTAAATTCTTGAATAAAATCAACACATGCAGTTAAAGAACTAAAATTTTGAATAAAAAAAATAAATGGTCAAACATAGATTACATTGTTCGCTCTAACTATGAATTTATGTACTCATAATAATGAAAGAAAAAACAAAAAGTATAGAATTCATAACCAGGTTTTGAAATCTTGATCATAGAAAGAATTGAATTTTGCACAAAAAATCTTCTTTAACCTCAAAAAATTTTAAACCCTAGCTTTTACTTTTTGAT
The DNA here is from genome assembly GCA_903798255.1 of Fraxinus quadrangulata. NCBI lineage: Eukaryota > Viridiplantae > Streptophyta > Magnoliopsida > Lamiales > Oleaceae > Fraxinus > Fraxinus quadrangulata. Next base: position 48,656 of record CAIGRB010012362.1, read on the forward strand.
CTTGAAGATTATGTGTTTTTCTCACTCCCAAATTGTGTAGAATTTCCTCAAAGTGTTAAAAATTTGTATTTATACTTCTTTTATGGATTTGAAAACGGGCCAAAAACACGTCCTAGATACACCCAAGGGCTGCTTCGATGCCGTGGGAGTGGCTTGGCGATGTTGCGAAGACAGGTTGGTGGCGCTTCAGAGCTGTTCTGGAAAATTTCAACTCTGCACATTTTTTAGTATTTTTATCATAACGTTTTCTTCCGATATCCAATTGATGAGATTCAAATTGGGTTGTAAAGATAACTCAAATGGCTACAACTTTAATAGAAATAGATGTTTTCAAATTCGAACGTTTAATAGGCAAAAAATGGGTCTCAATTTTCGATTGAAAATCTGAAACATCCTTGTACGGTTGAAAATTAATTTGTACAAATATTTTAGTCATATTTCATTCTTTTTTACTTCTAATTACATCCAATTGACCCATAACATTCTCAAATCTTCTTCATGAGCTTCGTTTCAACTTTTAAAGATTTACACTTTAGTCCCCAAACTTTGGATCTTGTCTTTTTTTTCCTCCAATTTTCGTTTCTTTATTTCAAATCCACTTTCTTTCATCGAGTTTCACTTAATAAATGAAATATACAATAAATTTGGTTATAATTGTTCTAAACAACAAATAAGTGTATAAAATACCCTCATCATCTACATTTTGTATTATGGTATTACTTTAAAAACATAGCAGTGGAATATTATTTGCAAATGGACAATTTTAAATTTTAAATTTTTCTAATTTTCTAATTATATAATTCCATTGCCAACTCCCAATAAAAAAAATCCGATAATTGATTTCCAAATAATAAAAAGTGGAAAATGGAAAAAAATTGAGCAATTGTCGCATGTTGATGAATGAAGATATTTAAGTAATGCACAGAAATAGAAATATAAATAGTTGGGAAATTTGCATCGTTTGTAAATCTAACGTATATCACATGCTTGATGGTCCTCAACCTCGAGTATTTTTGTGGCTCTTAGGTCTCAAAGAAATTCTAAGAAAAAGGAAAAAGTAACTTACCTCATAGCCCCTACCACTAGCAACCCCAGACCAACCACCTCAGTTTTGGTCGCCAATTTGTAGAATGGCAACGGGACGAGCATAGAAAGAAGGTTTTAATGAGATTCGTCCATCTTTTGGCATCGGAACTGATAGCAATTTCAATTTGCCGTTGACACTGGTAGAGAGAAGGGAGCGTCCTAAATTCTAGATTTAAAAAAAAAAAATTAAAATAAATACGATTATAAAATTAAAGCTTCAACTTAATATTGTCAGCATTTTTTGCATGAAACCCTTTTTTTCCCGCTAATTTTATTTTTTTTAAAAATTGTGTAATTAGTTCTTGACATTTAGCGCTTCTAAAAAATTCGCCCTCAATCTTTAATTTTTAAAACTAGACTTTTTATTCCTCAACTTTTTGTTCATTTTGTGTTTTTCATTCTTTTTGCATAAAAAATTCCGTCAACTTCAGTTTCAATTTCCTCGTGAGATACACGTGATAATTTTTCAAAGGGAAGGTGGCCATATAGTAGTTGGAAAAATA